>JXSR01S010338.1:26895-47191 GCA_000969725.1 Ophiothrix spiculata
GTACCAAGCCAGGCCCTATCCACTTGCACCAAGATAGTAAAGTTAGTTTGCCCAATGTTGGGCCAACTAACTTTGCTATCTGGGTAGATGTCCGGACCTGAGCTTGTTTTGTTCAAGTTCACCACTCAGAGCCAGCCCCAAATCAGACAGATCTTCCACTTTTGATAAAATGCATTGACCAGGACTTGAGATGTGAACCTAGGATGTAATTATAGGTACCCTTTTTGAATTTAACATTTTAAATGACCGAAATTCTGTTTGGAGGGCCTGTGGTGTTTTTAAGAATGGGGTCCAGGGGGCAAAGCCCCCGGAAGCTCAGAGGATATACATCAAGACCAAGTGCATAAATTCCATCAATTTATCTGCCCAAAATATTTAAAAATTTCAGGGCCCCTCCTGGCACTCAGATTATTTTTTTCAGGGCCCCCCTTGATATCATGAAACAAATTTCAGGGCCCCCTCTACTTTTCATAAGGCCCCCCTTGAGCGGTAATTTCTGATCCGTCCCTAACGGAATAAAGCGTGAAACTAATGTTGCGTGAGAGTTGTTGGGCTATACTTTAAGGTAAGAGAAGATATCATGTGTACCCCATCATGCATTGCTTTCTATGAACTTGTTTGTATGGAAAATCATGCGAGGAGTTAGTGATGAAATGCCTTTAAAACAAAGTAATCATTGTAATCTTGCATTTTGCACATGTTTCATCACTAATTACTAACTTGACTACTTGTACAAAAGTTCCAATACGAAGCAATACATTGTGGGATACATACTATATCTTCTCTTCTTTAAGGTACAACATCGGCAATAACAACGGTACACTAATATTCCTACATCGACATTATGGGTCGTTACAAATCTGAGGTCAAATGTTTTTCAACCTGCCAGGTTTGCCTATTGAAACCGATTGATTTGTGCCGCTTTATCTAAAAGGAAGAATTTTATTTGTAAAAGTGAATAATTGAAAGAAAATCAATCTGATACGATGACAAATATATTTTTATCAAAATAGCAGAAAATGTAACTTACGAGACTGAACTTGTAAACTTGAGCAACGAACCTAGACATGCTAGAGCTCAACCACTACATCACAAAAGCAAGGTCTGAGAAATATACCTTTCTTTCTTTCTACGTCGTCTCGGTTTCAAAAGAATTCAAGAAAAACGTTCAAATTTTATAATAAACGTATCTATAGGCAAATATATATTCATTGATGGGACTACATATTTTTATATGAAAATCGGACTCATAAATTTTGCGTGAATTTGTTAAATGGACCCTTCATATAATTGCACTAAAATGTACATATATGCCAATTTTTCAAATTCTTTTTATTAGAGATTTTTTTCCAAGAATTGTATTCATCCACGTGTAAAATTACTTAGAATCTTGAGTTGCTTAAATAACATTTATTAAAGTCTTAAAATCGATGGTCACATCTTATGTTACATCCTATCGCCGCAAATGACATTACGCGCACACACAAAAAAACCTTTTTAGCAGGCAGAGTACTGATTGCGCTGTAAATGTTTAAAGATTTTCGACATTTAATTGACATGAACAATCGTCGACGATGTGTAGTTTATTGACATAAGGCATACATGTTAAGCTATGTCCACAATTCTTCGAACGAATGGCTATGAACAGCGCGCGTTCAGACGATACTTTCATCGTTTGGTGCGAACTTGTAACGTCGATTGTGCGAAACTGCGCAGTTTTGTAGACTATATAAAGTTCATAAAACATGATTTGAAAAATGTCAGTACGCCGTTCGTTAATTCATAACCAACAGTTCGTGCAAACGCCGTTTATAAGAACAGAGAATAGTGAACGAAAACTCTAATATTTTTAATATTCATGATCATTAGAATATAATTATATGAATAACAACAGATTTTGAGGTCCATGTTTACCTGCACGCTAATTACGCAGTCTCTATAATATTATACATGTACAGTGTTGGTACATGATGTAGATACATATTAACTGCAAGGCCGGTAAGTTCAGTCTGTTAGTACGTCGTGCTATATATATATCACCAAAGGTCATTGGTTCGAGCCCCATACTGGTCAATTGGTCGTGTTCATGTTTTATAATCCCTTTTCAATTAATTTTAATCGATTTAGTTTTATCTTTATTTTGATTTTGTTTTTCTTTACTTGAATCTTAATCAGTTCAGTCTATTATTGTCTTGTTTTATTTTCATTAGTTTAATTTTGTTGTATTCTGTATCTCTTACTTTGTCTATTGTTTATTCTCATGTGATTGAATTTTAGTCAATTCAACGTATTTGTTTTACTTTATTTGTGCCATGATGCGATTATTGTATGTGTTAGTATTTTTTCGAGTCGTGTCATAGGTCAGGTCGGACAATGGAAGATATCTTTTATGAAACATACTCAGGCCTTCGTCATTACATGATTTAGTCGCACTGAAAAATGGTAAATCTCAAACCGGCAAAAATGAATATAATGGAGTCATTTGTGATGGCTCACCCCGAAAGGGGGGACTTTGAAGATGATCAATTTTGAGTTTATCAGTTCATCTATTACAGCATTTAAAGCTTTAAAATGACACCTTACTTGTTGAAATTGATCAAGGCGATCAAATTTTACAACAGAAAATCTGCTGGAAATTCTTATCATTTTCTTTATTCTTTGCTGCCTATTTTCATCAGTTTCTCGAAAAGTGTTCTGTCGCAAAGCCCCTCTTTTGGGGTTGAGTCACATTTATTAACAAACGAGAATAATATTATCAGACGACTGCCATAATTGTAGATGCTGTTGGTGGATACTGGTATTTGCCAGATGAAGAGTAATACCATACTTGTTATTAGTTCCTGTATTGCCGTAATGACTGATGTCCATCAACAATTAAAGTTATGTTTTACTCATCATGATTTTGTTTTAAAAAAATGCTTATACGGCATACAAAGGGTCTAACTGTAAGGATATAATTACCCAGGAAAGCCAATTCTCTTCTCATCTTTGCCAGTATAGAAATACAGTTCTCTTAATTTGCATCCGAAGAAATACGTTGTGTTTTTCTTTTCAGTCAGTATGTTGCACAAAAAGAAAACGCTTAGAATTACCAAATGAATGAGAAAAAATGGTTAACTTTTCCGGAAAAGAATTCTTCATTTACGCAAAAATATGTAACCTATTTTATTGAGACGCAGTATAGGTGACCTCGTTAATCGCCTATATTTTTATTTCATTTCACAAATACATTTTTCCTTTATAGATTAACTTGCGACAAACTCAAATGAAAAGAAGTTATGGGTTATAAATCATGTTTAGTATGCTCTGTAATATTGTACACGTACAACGCATTTGTGTGGTTTGGCAAAGTAAAGAATAGCTATTAATACCTTCAATCAATTACCTTAGGCAGTAATTAATTTTGTAGTGAACCATTCGGCCACAGTATAGACAGGGCCCTGTTTCTCTCGCGTTTCTCCTGAAGCCATTGCTATCACCATATTTGGTAGTCATTAAGGTGTCATTAAGATTACAAGGCGGGGTCTATGTCAATCAAATGTGCAACCATGCGCAGAACATTGCGCATGGGAATTCCAGTGCCGTGTGTGTGACTTGAAATCTTTAAGCTTAATCATCACAGGTCAGCCGAATTCAAATGGAAATTTCACTCTTGTGTCGGTGAGCTTATAGTACCATCAGCCAAAAGTTGTTCAGAATTAGAGTATCTAATGCTGTATGGGTCTGGTTCTATTTGTTTTTCACTTTTATTACACTGAAATTCAAGAGAATTCTCGAAAAAATTTTGTTGACAAAATCAGCTAAAATCGGGCATACTAATGAGCTTGTACGTGATTGGTTGATTGGTTGTGACGTCAAATTACAAATTTGCGCTGAAGCTTCATTTTTTCCGTTGGCAAGGTATACCAGATTCCTATCCCGAATTTATCTATTATCCCTGGTATAGGCTTATCAGTATACAACATATATCGAAACTTCAAAAGTTCAAAATTTACACGCTGCACAGGGTCAACTTCAGGCTTGAAAGTACGTGTATCTCACACAAAAAACATAATCTTCTCCACAGACATGACTTTTATAACAATAAATACTAGGCTAAACTGTCGTTATTCAACGTCTGTTAAAGTCAACAACTGAGCAAGCATTTATAATCGATATATTTATATATGTCAAACTGCGCAGCTCATTTGGTCGGCGGATTGTGGTATGCAGTATCCACATGAACAGTCATTGAGGTACTTTGCATAATTTGTGAACTTCATTGAGCAACAGGTGCTTACAATGCGACCTTTACCGCAGAGTTAAACGTTAAATATTATACAATTTTCCTTACGTGTACGGTAAGCTTAACCATATTTTCGCAATTTCTCAATTGTATAAAACAGACTTATCAAAATTAATCATGTTGATACCATTCTCTGTATTTGGAAAGCAATCAAGCAGTCCGATCATAACTGTTTACTGTAGTAAATATACCAAAAATTGCTTACTCTATGAACTCTATCGTCCATTTTTTTCGGCATCCGAAACCAAATTACAGGTGTGAAATGTGATTGTTAAAATATATCGCTCTAACCCTAACTGAACAAAACAACAACATATCACAATCCGCCAAGTGAAGAAACTTGAGTCACTAAACTCAGTTGGTAACTTAGGGGAAATAAGTACAGTTAGTACGGAAAATTCATATCGAAAGGGTGTTTTCTTAAGGGTCCCTAGGACCCTGGGTTCCAACGGGTGGGAAATACCTTGGGCACTTAGGTATTTAAAATAGTATATTGCCCCAAGAAATGGCCTCTCCCGTCGTTCAAAATGTGTAGAAGCCCCCTCGACCCCCCCCCCCCCCCCTATACCCCACCCGTTAGTGAGAGCTGGGGCGATAATTTAGTTTCTTGCCTCGGGCGACACATCAACTAGCTACGCCACTGGTGTGTTCAGTGGCTTGACATAGTGACAATGGAATTGGGGTGCGAATCCAGGCAGGTACTCGCATTTTTACTCAAAGATTTCCATCAAAATTAGTGACGTTGGTGATGAGATACAGATTATGTAGAAACAATCAAGTTTTCAAAATTCGTAAAAAGGACTGATGCAATGGTTTTAAGGACAGTTAAAACATAAATCTTGTTATGTCGTAACGCAATCAAATCCTTCTACATTTTGCTAGTAGTATTCGCGATCGAATGATAAATATTTTGCACTTACACTGTACACGTAAAATTAAACACAACAAAGTGAATGATATTGTAGTACTTACTTATTTGCCCAGTCACGCCATTTTACAAGATACTCAGGATGTCCCTGCAAAGATAGATAATATGTATACTCTATAAACCTTAAAGTATGCAACAAGCAATCAGACTCTGTTACAAGATCCATTATCATATCCCTTGTATTCTTCAACATTGTGAACGGGTGGTTCTGTATTGTGTAAGAGACTAATAATGAATTACTAGGATTGATTAGGACCAAATCACTGCATACTAATATTTTTGTACATGAATCGTGTATGATTTTGGAACTATTTTTGGCTAATTTTGTTGCTACCTCATAGACAAACCTTGATCACAATTTCATTTGAATATTCAGCAAGATTGGGTACATTGTTACGATTCGTAAAATAGGGACTTATTTATTTGGAGACTAAATTATCCCGCATGGTCATATTGGTTTTTGTGCGTTAATCGGCTGCTTGTTGCATACTTCAAGATTTATAGAGTATAATCATTATTTTGTCAATACTTCTTGCTACTGAGCAGCATGTGATACAGACCTTGTGCTTCTAAAATGTCTCACTATTTGGTATCATGACGAATTATTTGGTTGCGACATATACCCTGTTTTGATATGACGGTTCACATGGTTGTAAATTCAGAGCCATTCAAGTAAAAGGCTCTGACAGACAACATCGTTTAGAGCAAAACGTATGAATACCGTGTACACAAGTTCCACAAATTGAAAGTGTGCTAAACGGACCACCACCGTATGGATAACGAACTAAACGTGTAGATAACGGATAGACCGTATGGATAACGTATTGAACATACTTGTAACCATAGATTAAAGAAAGTCCAGATAGGAAACTGGTCTATTTGCACCCTTCAAATTCGGCTAAGTAAGGGGGTTGCGCCACGCGGGCGCCATGCCTGGACCGACGCTGCGCGAGTGCGTAGTGACTCCGTTCTGCGTCTGTTGCGCGCTACTATTACTTGACTACAACGCAATACGTATCTTACATTTTGCCGCCAAATTGTGCGTAAGCAAAGAACAACGCTTGACTGGCCTGACAGCCGCATTCTCAGTCAAATTGCCAGTTAGTTGCCAGAGTACGCCGAACAACAATGTATAAAATAGAACAATAGTGGGATAAAGTAAGTTAGGCGTACGTTTTGCTCTATACGGTGATGTGTGACCGAGCCTTTAGAGACTGGTGTGATTTGAAAATCCTTTTGTACGTCTATTGAATTATCGAATTTAGCAGTCCATATTGCTTGAACTACAATGTTCTAAACAGCGAGAAAAAAATATATTATTTGCCGGATCATTTGTAGAATTTACAATCTACATTAACAACTAGTTATTTTCAATTGTGCTGTTTCTAAGTAATAACCATGCAAACATCATTTTAAATTTTAGTTAAAATAGTTCAACTTGTATGCACTGTAAACTAAAACTAGTCAGTTATATGCTTGATTAGCTTTAAACTAGTCGGTCTACCCTGTCAAGCATGCTTGACTAATTTATTCTAGTCGAGCAGATAGCCAAACTAGTCGAGCAAGCTGAACTGGTTTCAAAAATCGGAAAAAATAGTCACGCATGATCGACTAGCTTACAACTGGTGCTTGACTAGTTTCGCAACCATTCTGTAGAAAAGTAGTCGGGCTGGATTGGTGGATTGACTATATTAAAACTAGTCAAGCTATAGGCCTATTGCAATAACACGTCATGTCAAAGGTCATTCCTTTCACCTTGGAAAAGCTTATTTTTGAATTCTCACAACGGAACTCGCCAAGTCAGCTGTTACTGCACAGTGAGGTCACTCTTCTTTGCCGATCTTTTTTGAATGTTATACTTAATTCTGTACTGACATTGACAATATGTATTTCTGCAGAGTGGGTCTGAAATTCATGAGGCAATACAAGTTTCTGATCTCTGCAATTGACTGCACATTCTACTCACAAAATATCTATAGAATCAGATTGAACTAGCCTGACAGATTAAAATTAGTAGAGCAGGATGAACTAGATCAAACTAGTCGAGCCTAGCAAACAGTAGTACGTGGAATATGTCCCGTACAGATGAAGAACGTCCTTCCTCTTAACCTTAACCCTTGTCCTCCTAGCTATTTTGTGTAACACGCGTACTCCGAAGGGGGGGGGGGGAGCCAGCCTAATATTTTAGACCGGTGTAATGAGACTGAGTGTCCCCAATAACCAGGAGTCCGGGTCTAATTGCATTACACGGAATAAGCTTTGTTCCCTTGTTGTAAAGTTCATTAACTTCTTCTCTCCATTTCTGCTTCTCTTCTAGGTCAATCTTGGTTAAATCTTCCACTATGCGATGTTTCACACCCTTTAGTGTTTCTCTGCTAAGTTTCAAGATGTTAACTTTGTCTGTATATCTTAAAAGCTTGACAAGAATATGTCTCGGGCGGTTGTTTCGTGTATTCCGTCTACCATCACGGTGGGCCCTTTCAATCTCTACCTCATGATCAAATCCAAATTTAGTGAAAATATGAGTAACTTCAGATTTGATATTCTCCCCCGTCTGCTTCAGGAAATCCAATTATTCGGATATTGTTCCTCCTTGTAGCCCTTTCAACACGGTTTGTGTGATCACTGACCCCTTGAATCAGGTTTCTCTGGGTTTCCAAATTGTCAGTATGATTTTGAAGATTTGTTTTTAGAGATTTATTTTCATCCTGTAATGTTTTGACAGTTTTCTTTAGGTCTTCTATTTCAGTTGATTGGAATTCTACTGTTTTAGTAATTTCCCTTTTGAATGTCTGAAAGTCACTTTTCAGTTCTTTCTGGCCATCAATTATCTTAGATAATGGCAATAGCACTTGCTTTTGAAAGTCTTCTTCAGTTTCACTTACATTACAAGCTGCTTTGATTGCTATGGGAGTTGGTTCAGTTCGCTTGGCACATCCTCAGAAGTCTCTACCGTGTCACTCGATGCATCGAAATCAGAGCTCACAGGTGCTGAATTCTACTCTGTCGTACATTTGACGCTGCCAATCCTACCGCTTCTCGTCTCCATGATTGAACAAATATTGATCAAATTATGTAAAAACTGTCCAGGGATGCACAGGAAGACTTCTAAATATACTAGTAGTTAAATGTCCATTGGTAGCAAAAAACAAGCAAAATACACAGAAAAATTAACGTTGAACTGGAGCGATCGAGCTAAAGCGTGTCATACTAGCTGCCGGCCATTAAACAATCCTAACATGACCTGTAAGTTTGAGTCATATAGCATGGATCCTTTTTTCAAAATGGTGGCTTAACAATTTCCGGGAATTTCACCAATCCCCCCTGTAACTTTAACGGCCTACCCTAACCCCACATTAGGTGGTTCCCCCCCCCCCCTAATTTTTTCATCAAAATCACCGCAAAGGATGTAAAAGAGATTAATCGAATGCCTGGTGTCAGTTGCTTTTGCGTTTTTATGTAGGAGAAAAACAACCTCAGGGGGTTTGTAACAACCCCCCCCCCCCTTTGGAGGACGAGAGTTAAGGGAAATCAATGAAAAAATCAGCAAAAATAAGATTCAACAAGAAATGCACAAAACACATTATATTTTGTTTTTTAACCGTACTTCAGTTATCATGGTTGTTAACGCATGGTTTAAAAGATAATTGTATTAAATGTATGTATTACTCGTATTTTATTTCCTTATTCGTCGAGAATACGGAAAATATTATTTTACAAAAGCTGTTGGCATTTGAGGGGAATTTGTTTGAGTAGTGTTGTAAATGTATGAAAGTGTCCAATTTCATGTAACAGTACTATACAAGGCCGCATATTTACGCTTAAGCAGGAAGTTTTTTGGGAAAAAAATCCCCCTCCACCACAGGCAGAAGAAAAAAATCCGCCCTGAACATAGAATAGGCAGAAAAACAGTAATTTCCAGGGGACAAAATTGCTTCTGAATGGGGCGCGAAAAAAATCAACCCCAAACTCAATTTCCTGCTCCCCCTGGAAATCTAATGGTGTGCCCCGTAAGCAGGTGTGACGTGAACAAGCAGAGGATGTTGGCCTAGCCGGGCAACTTATTACTGCCTCTGGCGTTTAAGTTAAAAAAAAAACTCGTGGAAAAATACAATTTCCGGGTTGGTCACTAAAATTATATTTTAAATCGGTAAAAAAATATGATAAAATCTATAAACAGTGGGTTCACGCGTGAACCCCAGCGGATTTGGAATAACATAATTATGTTTATTACTATCAGAACACCTTTGTAATTTTTTGAGGAAAGGTAAAAATATGATTTTTGTAATAATGTTCTTAAATACGTGACCCAATAGAAATACACGGAAATAAAACGTATCCTAAATTTGCGTTTTAGAGATCCCTAAATTAAGAAATCGCGCCATATGCCGCCTGTGAACAAGGATGTGAAATTCCCTGTTTTACCCCAGCTTTTCCCCCAAAGTAGATTAGAATAAATAGGCGGAAGTTATACACTTATTTACTGCGAATATTGTATTTTGTTTGTTTTTAACACTGCCTCACTTAATTGTAGGTCCTTCCCGATGTTCCTCATTGTATACCAATTACTAGTTTTGCATCAAGAGTGTCCAAAATCGAAAAAAAAAACCGCCGGAGTTAAAATTCTCTATCCTCTACTCAACTAGCTTTCATCATGAACATGACAAGACCATTATTACATTTGACCCGTTATTCAATATTGGGATTTCACGTTTATCGGTTATATCAACCTAAACATATTAATATGCCGCACTTTCATAAAAATCGACCATCTGTTTCTATAAAATACATGTACAGAAAATAAAGCGACCGGATTTTTGTGAGTAATACTAATGTTTCCATTGGAAACATCAGCTGAGTTGATTAAACTTTATCATCATTTATCATATTTGAAAAACACTTCTTCTGCCAACTACCAGAATGCACTCGATGTTTGTGATTTGATTTCATATTATTTATCTATCCAAAGATAAAAACATAGAAAAGTCAATACATATAATTCCACTGTGACTGTAGTCCTTACATCAACCATGGATAAAATTGTGTTAAAAGATCTACAACATAGTTCAAATACAGAATATGTATCAATAGACCATTAATCATTATACGGTAACTTATGGATAAAACATCAAAATTGGGATTAGAACCAGATTAAGAAGAAGTAAAAATTGCACGTTCAGATTGGGATAGCCTAGTTCATTTGATATAACATAATGTATAATGCCCGGGGGGGGGTTACTTAAAAAAAAAATTGGTAGGTATGTGAGATCCGCAATATCGAACATAGGGTCTTGCGGAACGGATTTTTGGTCAAAAATAGGGCCTACGGAACTGATTTTTTTCCCGGATTGAGGTCTCAGGAACTGCTTTTTTCCCATAAAAATACGACTAATTGAGCTGAAAATCGCTCAAAATTAGCTTGAAAACATAATAAAAGAGTCATTTTCTTTGGGAGCGGAAGAGGAGGCTTGAAAAGGGGGTCTCGAGGGCGGCACATACCCGTACCTTCCGTCAATGTAAGTACCCCCCCCCCCCCCGGGGGTATAATGTTCAAAGATTATGTTTTGTTTGCTTGGTTGGGGTCAGGTACCATGAGCTACAAGTAAAAATTGGGTAAAAGGTCAAAGTCATACAATGATTTACCCGAATATTAACATGAATGTACTTCAGGACCTTCCAATTTGTTAGGACATTAAACTATATACCAAAATTCATATTCAGTTTATGCTGTGTTTGCTTGCTCAAGGTCAGGCTAGCTTCAAATAAATATATTCTGTAATTACATTCAAACTTTCCCTTTTTCATAAAAATTTGAGGCTTGTTTTGGCTTTCATTGTGACTTTTCCAGCAGTTAGTTTTCCATTTAAGAGTTTGGTATATGTCATACCCAATATAACCCAAATATTTCATTTTATACTTATGAGGTTTTTTTTACCACATATAATATTCATCTGCGATGACTTTGTTTGTAAGTTTACTTTTGGAGTAAAACAATACAGACTGTTTTTTCAAAGGTGTAATGACAGTTTGTTTATACTTTCAAGATTGATTTCTGAATAACTCAACATCCTTGGGCAAAACCATAAGAGTAAAATCATCAGGATGAAGAAGTAGTTAGCACTTGACTGCATAAATCACATGACTGGCATAGACGAAGAATAATAAGGTCCTAATATTGAGCCTTGTGGAACTTTACATATAACCCCATAGGCTGTGAGTGGACACCGATCTATAAATCAACAACTGGCTTCTTGTAGCAAGATGGGAGTCAAATCACTTTACTGAATTTTATCTACGCCAATAGCGTTCAAAATACCAACCAAATGTTAATATTCACCGTGTCGAATTCACGAATTTTCCAATAATCAGAAATATTAACAGTGAACTATAATTCCCAGTGCGGCATCTTTAAGTAAGTATTAAATTTGGCTGGCATATTGTCTAGGCAAATTGATTTACATATGGCCATGTGTTTTGAGCTGGGGACCTGAAATGGGGGAGCCGGTGCATTTGTGCGAGATTTTGCACATTATTATAATTTTTTTTAAATTGAAGGCACCTACCTACCTAGGTAAAATACCTATCAAATTGAAGCTTTTGATGAGTTCTTTACAATGATACCAACATTTTCAAGATAGCATGTTGCATTCTTAAATTATGCAATTTTTTATCGAAAATGAGCTTGGGGGAGCTGAGGTGCCGATATGGAGGTGCCGATATGTAAAAAATCAAGAAATGTAAAATTGAAGTGGTACCTTCTATTTAAACGATCTAAATTGGCTATTTCGTTAATATTTCACACATTTTACATCTTTAAAAGAATAAAACATTTATTACAATAGTGGAATTTGAAGCATAATTATGCATCCTAAACATCAACATGCCTGCCTCATGAAACCAGTTGATGTTTGTGAAATCGCCTGTTGTATTTTGTCTAGTATCGCGGACTAAAATTAATCATCGTCACTCAAAAACTTGAAATACATGTGATAATATGTGAATACGTATATTTCCTTAACATTTTAACACTGTTAGAACAATATTACTAATAAATAGTTCACAATATGATATTAAAATGACTGGCTGGAAAACTAAAACAAATAATGTGTTATAAATGTGTCCCGAAAGAACATCGGACACTGAAAAAAGTATCGCAGGTATCATAATAAAAAATATACATTTTTTGAAAGCTTTTGAGCTGAGCAACTCAAATATGATGTCTTTTTGGACATAGGGTATGGTAACAAAAAGATATGCTTACCTAAAGTCAGACATTTTTCCCCACAAAAAAATGGTGTTTGACTTGCACTACCCCTCTTACCACTCATCCTACTTTAAAAACACCCATAATCCTTGTGAAATTTCCTTTCAGAAAATGTATACTGTTCTTATAGTAGCTAGTATACTTTTTGAAATATTGAATTTCAAAGCAAAATAGACGCGTTTCGCGATGTTAAACTTGTTACAAATTTGTGCACCGAAAAATTCCCCAACTCAAAACGCATGGCCATATGTCGATGTTTTTTCAAAAATGCTTTTGCAGTGTCATCTATAACTTTCAGAAAACAATTGGTCTGACACTAAGACATTATAAGTCGTCAAGACAGTGTGTACATTTGAAGTAATACTCCTGTTTAACTAGCCTTTGCCTATATGTTAGATTTAACCCTCGTCTACCCAGGCTATTTTTTGTAACAAGTCAACTCAAGGGGGAATGTTGAACACCCCCCCCCCCTAATTTGTTTTAGAACGGAACCCTCTATAAACTTGATTTTGCTATCAATAGATAGGTTTGGTCCTTCCCTATCAAAAGAAATCAAGATCATAAAAATCGGCCAAGGCGTTACGTAATTCTGACGTCATAAAGTTCGTCCGGAACAGAAAATCGGGATTATGGCAAAAATGGCCACCAAATCAAAATTTAGCTATAAAAATTAAAGTAACGAGTTTTCATCGGTTTTTGTTTTTGTTTGTTTTTTGCTAATAACGAAGTGAAATGATACTTCTAACATGCCCTATAAGTTTCAGCTTCATAGCATGCATTTATTTTTCAAAATGGCGACTGAAAAGTCCCTCCACTACACCTGAACTTTGACGGCCTACCCAGGCTACCCTAACCCCTCCTTAGGTGGTGCCTCCTATTTTTTCATCAAAATGACCGCAAAGGATGTAAAAGAGATTACCCAAATGCCTGGGGTCGGTTGTTTTTTGTGTTTTTATGCAGCGGGCAAAAACCTTAGGGGATGCAATCCCCCCGGGTAGACGAGGGTTAAACAATTAACTCATATCATCTGCACACACAGATGGTAACAGTAGCGGATGAATTTTGTTATTGCTGCATCAATCAGGTGTAACCGATACTTAGGATTCAACATCATCATCAATGTTGTTATTATTAAATGTATTGTCATCTCTTAGTTCTAAAAGTTACTCTATACTAGCTATAGAAACAAACAATTACAGCAAAACACACTAAGCTTAAAACACGCGTTCTTCAATACACTTGATGATTTGAGATATAAAGCCTCTTATATTACGGAAACCTGTCAGATATTGACACAATAATCATCAATCATGTTCATCTCCGTCGTGTCCTTAAGTGTTTCTATTACCATCAAAAGCAATTAGAAAACAAATATACCGACTAACACGCGCAAGAAGTATTGGTATATGATCCTCAGGATATTATTATGATGTGCTTTAAGAACTTTATGGCAGGAGAAGTTGATACTGATATTGACCACAATTTCCATGAGATTCAATTTTGACCATCCGTTTTCAATGCGAGTCTGCATGCGTTTCACATGCGGTGTGTTTTGAATCGATATAATGGTTTTCAACGAGAGTGATTCCTTTTATCCGGTCCGTTTGCGGTGCGGCTATCTGGAAACCCATGCGTTTATTTGAATCGGTCCCTGGAGCGATTCATCCGTTTTGGTCATGCGGAAACTTTACAATTAGAGAAGATGCTGAAATGAAAACGAATTAAAACCGGACGGACAAAATTGAATCTCAGCTTTCAACCTGATACCATTCATCTCCATTCAATCGTGTGCTATAAATTAAGCTAAATTATACCACTACCAGTACCCTTACAGTGCAAAACGCATCGCATCCGCATCGCAAACGGATAAAAGGAATCCTAGCTTTAGTCACAATACATCACGTGATGCCATACTTGGCCTCGTTATAAGTGTTGATATCCCTCTGCGGCGAACATACACCAATCATATTAAGAATGGCCTATTACAACACATCTAAACAGACCTAATCTTTGAAACGATATACAATTTGTAACATATGAAGTACTCCCCTGGTCTATTGTTTCATTATTAATAGATAGAGATAAAAGTAAACATGCAATAAAATAACAGAGACGGGCGGTAACCTTTGCTTCCCACGTGTTTCATATCAGCTGTGTGAAAGAACTGTTAGTGGGACTCCAATTCCTGTTATAATTCCATAATAATGTGATTAACAAAAGCAATGTAATATCAATATAAAATATACGTAGTTCAATATAATCATTTGTTTTAAGTGATAAATATGTATATATGAAATATGTTATATAAGTGACGCCTGTCTTATGTTTCGGAATATTCTATATTATTTAATATAGGGCCTATATATACCAATTAGTATGACTATGCAAGAAACCATTATGCACTAAGGCATTTAACATTTTTAACTAAATAAAACAAACGTTAGAAATTCTGAATCTGCATTTACATTTTTTGAAGCTTATTTTGAAGACTGAAAGACGCACATCTATTGCATGACTTCTTTATGTTCGTTTGTCTCAAAGGTACTAGCCTAGATTACACTTAGAATGAAAAAAGTTATGGAAATGGTCTAAATAAAGCTTAGAAATGTAGTGAAATCTAAATAAGTACAAAATCTACACAGAAATGGATAATTGGGAGAAAATTAATTTGTAATATATCATTCTATCAACTGTTTTTGAAATCTTATATTTGTAACAGATCAAAAGATCAAACAAAGCTCCTAGAGATAATTTGATATATGTTAAAAGAGAAACAATTTCATCAAAAATGATTTGTTTGCCCATCAAAGGTGTTAGTAGAAACAAGATATTTACAAGATTTCAAACTAGAAACGCTGTTTCACATCATTTTTTCCTCTGCGGGCAAAAAATCAAACTAGGTGAAGAAGTACTATTTTCTCCAATATTCCACAAAATCATGGAAAGACTATTGATTGGTTATTTTACTATAAACATGTTCTGCTTTGAGGGGCATATATAGGCCTATATAGTGTCAAGATCACTTTTGGGCTTACTATTGCCATCTCGAGCTGTCAATATTTGTATAATAGAACACAAGCTTACTGCTCGTCAATAACTGGTACAAAAGTTATAGTCCCCTAAGATAAATGTCTGCCTTTCATTGACTGTGTAATGGAATAAAGCATACAACTAATTTTGAATGCATAACTGACATAGAAAAAAATGTTCTATCGAATAATGTAACAAAATATATGGGTCAGAAAGTAACTGGAAGAATAGACCAATCCTTTTAACTTTAAATTCACCAATATTAAAGCCCGGTATTAAAGTTAACCTTCAAATTCAATACGCCACAACATTGTATATTTGTATATGAAAATGCTAATAAAGCGTTCATGCGTGAAGCAAAAAAATGAAGCTAAATATAATGCATTTAAACAGGTAACAGGTTAATTGCACTTTTAATGAATATTTTAAGTATTTTTAGTGAAAACAAACCTTTCTCATTCGGCGATCAAGAATTTTTTCCACAACGTAGATACGGTTGTAATCATCAATGCTCTGATGCGTTGTATCTGGGGACATAGGACCACTTTCTGGAACCACCGTAGACGCTAATTCTTGCTTGTCAATTGTCTCGCTACTTGGATTTGGTAACGGTGGGTTTTCTAATGGTAGCAGCGTTAATCCCATTGTTTCCACCGTTGAAACAGTGGGTACACCACGACTGTCCGTTACGTCTGAAGCCATTTTGTGAACTGACTAACCTAAACGTTATCACCACTGCAAATGCATTTTATATTGTTATGTGGTAGACAGTTCAGTGAATAAATTGAAACACCACTATCGTTGCAGAATATCTTATCTTTCGACCGGAACGTGGAATACTATGTGAATATTGAACGATGGCGTTTGCTGATAAAACAAGTGATCAGTTGAGCACATGTGACTGGATTATGTTACGCCAAAATAGGAAGCAATATAATTATATTCAAAAATATGGTGATGAAAATTGACACAGCATGACAATAAGAGCTAATCATAGTGTTTCATGTATGGTACATGTAATATTATAACATATAACATTTAATATCATTCTGGCGTAGAGTCAATTCTCTCTATAAAATGCATTCTTTTAATAAATCTTAGCATAACCAGGCTACAATGTTAAATCCTGGTACTTAAAATACTATACATTAACAGATTCGGCCCTGCGAAATAGAACGAATTAGGCAGCTATCTGCTGGACAGAACATAACTCCGCAGTGGATGTGTATAACAATTGTTAAATATCATCCAGTTGTAGAAGTTCTATCAACAATAATTTAATATCTTGAAATTTGAGCAAAACAGAAAATAATAGGCAGTTATCAGATCTATTATAATAATATATATTATATAACACTAAAATTAATTCTTGTAATTTGATTGGTGGATTGAATATCACGTGTCATTATTTTTTAAGGCTGGGGTAGACCTTCAAATGTCAAAAACCGTGTTTGTACTTTAACTCTCAAACTAATAGCATAAACTATATAAATGTATAGATTTTTAGAAGCGGATTTTACTAAACATGATAATGATATCCGTTTTTGACAAAGAATATCACTTTCGGCAAAAAGTGCCAAAAAACGTATTTTTGCCCCAAATATTTCTGGAAAGCTTAACTAAAATGTGCATTTGTTAATCTAGAAACAAATGTCTAGTTTTCTCATTTGTTTTTAATTTTTACCTTATTCTTTTTTAAAATGCCAAAAATAGGTCGAAAAATGTAAAAAATCCCACTGCTGCCACCAAAATGGTAATTTTTGACCATTCCTAGACAATTGTTTCTAAATTCAAAAAAAAAAAATATAAAGTTAAATAAAAAGTATTAAATTATAATTAGATTAGATTAAGTATAAATTAAAAGTTCAAAATTTCAATAATGCTAATTTTAGTTAGGCTTTCCAAAAAATACGGTCTTTGGCATTTTTTGCAATCAATATCGCCGGTACCATATTGGTTCAGGGTAAAAATCCCTTCTAAAAATGTATACTTTTATACGGCTTATATATAAAAAAAAAAACGGTTTTGGCATTTCTTGCCCAAATCCAAATTTTTGGTCAAAAACAGATATCTGAAAGTTATATGGGCTTATAAACATCCTGCTATTCCATGCTTGACAGATCTGTTTCGTAAGGACCCTCACTCTTCAGAAACAAAATGCAGAATGAACTAAATATAAATACAAAATAATAGAACAGCAATAGAACAAAATAGCTGTAACATTTTTCACCTTAAGAAAGAAAAGGTGGTCACAAAGAGCCAATAAATTAAGGTGGGCACCAACTCTCAGTAGATTTTCAGCAATTTTCTAACATGCTATTTATCTTTTTATTACTTTACTTGAATATAAGGCTATGCATTACACGTAAATCGAAGTCGTTGACTTTTTGTGCCGAAGTTAGTTTGATATAAGAAAAAATGTTCAAACCACTTTTGAATCATTTCATTCAAAGATTTTACACACTAAATTCTTTTGTATCATTGTAAACTAGGTAGACAACAGACTATTGTTTTAATCTGGATAGTTAAAGTTGTTGATAATAAGCCGAAAACATACTCGGCCTCCAAAAAAAAAAATCGCTACCAAACATTTGGTCGTGACCAAAAAAATTTTTGTTTGGAGGCCGAGTATGATTTCGCCTATATTCTTATACGTTCTAAATAGTATTTCTGATGACCTGGGGGAAATTACTGAACGCCAGTGAACGGTGTCGTTCCCAAGCCTTAATTTACGTTAAGTAAAATAAAAATAAACAAAATAAATGGTACCCATGGATGCACAAGGTAAAAAGAACGATCTTCAATTCTGTTGATAAACCTTTGATTCAAATTTGGGATTGTACATGTTCAATAACAATAACGAACCAGTGGAATTCACATATTACAGGAATGACATCAATTTTTTATTCGTGTTCAAGTCTAACAAACACATTCCCAAACATAAATGATGCGCAGAGGTTTAAAAAATGCTTGTTCATTGTTCATTTTATTTCAAACTTCCCATATAAGGCATACCTTAATTACCCTTGACTATATGATTTCACTCACAGTATTCTCTTTTAAAATTGCAATAAGAATATTTTTAAAATGGTTACTATTTTTATGACTTTCGGTCAAAACGCTCCAAATTTTGTTGTAGTTCGAAAACTTCGAATCATCCGATCTTAATCAAATTCCACATGCTTATGGTCAAGATACGTATAATTTAGACTTTTAATATTAGCAACAGAATTTCCTTCGTTTAAAGCTCTTGACCGTTAAATTTATTATTAGTAAAAGTTGCTGTTTCCGTGGAGTGTTTTATGTTGCCGTTGTTGTTACTACCATTCGAAGTTTGATATATGTCATCTCTATAATTCCTTCTTTATTGCCAGATTGTCCTGCAATTTGACAATATCTCAACAATGTTAGATTGTCCGAACTGCGTAAATTGTTGAGATTTACGAAAAAAGGCGTCAACTTTTTTCGAAGAAATTTGTTGACACTACACTAGCGGTTTAAAGTATTTCCGCACCAACACTTTATTCAGAAGAGGCAGGCAGTTTACAAAAATAGGGCTGTGATGAATGTGGAGTGTTTTGTGACGGTATATGACAGCTTGAAAACCTCTTAAAACATTTTAAAATGTCATATACCGCCAGGGACCATTCCACTTTTACCACAGCTCATTTTTTGTAAACTGGGGGGCGTTAAAGGATCGTTTTTCGTTTGCTTCCAAACATTCTCTTGGCGAAGTCAGGTGTGACCAGGACATTTAATTGCCTGCTTGTCACTCATTTACATATACACATTCCATATGACCACTCAACTTGAGCGGTGAAGTGACCTTGACCCAGGCGTTGTCAAATCAAATTTGACCTAAAAATCAAGTTTTTCGACCCATTTGTGTTGTTGCCCCTACCCGTACGTGAGAGGGTTGATCCAATTCTGTGCTCAATTTTACACCTAACTAGATTACCTATCAGATCTGACCAAAAGCAACATAAGTTTCCAGATAGTTTCCTTATAAACGCCTTGTGAGATATGACTGAATAAAGTGTTGGTGCGGAAATACGTTAAACCGCTAGTGTATTTTGAAAACAAATGATTGACAAAATCAATAGTCAAAAAAATATAATGAAGACACTCTAAAAAGAAAGGATCAAATTGATCCGATAAAGTATCAAATATGAGCTTACCCTTCCGGATCAATTTTGATCCAAATTCTCCTCAAATTTTAACCTTTTCGGATCAAAAAAGAGTGTGTTTGATCCGAAAAAGATCAAATTTGAGGAGAATTTGGATCAAAATTGATCCGGAAAAGGGTAAGCTCATATTTGATACTTTATCGGATCAATTTGATCCTTTCATTTTAAGATTACACTTCTTATGTAAGCTAAGAATGTGATAGTCTGTCATGCAGTAAACATGGCATTCCAGTCAATTTCCAGCATCTCGTTGTTGAAAAATGGCCGTCCCCTTAAAAGAAAACAATTACCCAAATGCTCAGGATCGCTCATTTGTTTTGCGTTTTGGTGAAATCGGCGATCACTAGTCCGAAACATGGAAACATCTGTGTATGTTCCCTTCTAAATCTGATTAGCTCTAGTTTTTAAGAATTTTGCGATTCAATATTTTACATGGCAACGTATAGGAGTAATACACAATAATGGTAGATCTACATGCATTATATGTATATACAGGTACACAGATTATGAAGGTTCTACTGATGCTTCTTTGGTTGTTTCTTATACTTCATATCTGGGCCATCTCTTTTTAGGAACAACAGAAATTTCACAATAATGATGTG
>JXSR01S010338.1:57404-89907 GCA_000969725.1 Ophiothrix spiculata
ATTTTTAAAGTGCTGTATCTCCGGACAGGAATATCCGAATTGGTTGAAACGAAGGGCATAATGAAGGGGAGAAGCTCTATTTTAATATTATTGATGATTAAATGAGAAAAATCGCCTGCTTATATTTTAAATATTTTTGTTTTCAAATCTTGCGTTTTTATTGGCACACCCTGTATAGTTAAAGCGCCAAATTTGGCGCGTGCTCCGCTAGTTGAGAAGCACTGCATTAAAAGTTTCATAGCTTATTTATCAAATAAATACATTAATTTGTGCTGATATCAATTTTAAAATAAAAAGTTTTTTATTTTGTTTTATTTTTGAGTTAAAGGAGTCCACAAACGGATATTGCTTCATATTTACAATATTTACAACAGAAATAGAGGAAGTACTTGTCAAATAAAGGGGGGAAAATAGAGATAATTTGTGACATCTGAGTCTGCATATAAATTGCATGCACACTTACATAAAGATGTAACGCATGATCAAGCACTCAACTCCCTATACAACATGTACAAAAAGCACAAACAACTTTTCTTACTTTTTCTGCTTATCCAAATCATATCCATATAGCAAACACAGCATCAAGCCTGCGTCTTTATACCTCAGTCACACATCTACGTATAAGAGTCAACGCTATTGAATGTATAGGGTGATTTCGGATATATGCATAATGGACATCAACAAATGGTAACAAATTAACCCTTTGAACCCTGGCCACATGTATCTGTACCGCTGACCCCGGCCCAACTCGAAAGTTTAACCACACAATATAACCCCTAAACTTCCAACTGATGTAAAAAAACTCCATTAATGTGCAATCATTCAAAAACAAACTCAAACATCACATTTTAAAATGATATTATTTTTTTATAAATTTGTAGGCCTAAAACTGTTGAGGTGTTTGGCTGGTATATTGTTTAGTTTACGGGATGGATCCGATTGTATTTTGAGTACGGTATGTATGTAGGTAGGTATGTAGGTATGTGTGTATGTATGTATGTATATATGAAGTATTGGGTGTGGAAGGATGGAGTATATGTGGGCATGCATGATAGTGTCATTCTATTAAATATTTGTGTTTTAGTCTTCTCTGCTTTTTCTTTATGAACCGTGTTACATGTTGACCAATAAGAATGAACGAGGGGGTGAGTGTGAGAGGTGTGTCAGAATATTTATAAAATAATGTGAATGTATCAGTCAGGAATATTACATAGATATTTTAGTTTTTCATAGTTTTGTACAGGCTCCTTGGGTACTTTACCTTAGGAGTAGGCTGCGGTACTTTACCTGCAGCCGTCTACTCTTTCCTGCCCTGCAGTAGTCTGTATTTTTAGTTTATTCTAGTTTAATGTGAATTTTTATATGTATTTTTATTATTATTATTGGACATTTGTATATCAATTTAATTATTGTGTCTTTTATAGGCCTATTAATCAGATATTCATATAGTAGTTTAATTTGTTTTAATTTTTATGAAGTAAATTTTTAAATCTGTTTGTAATGTATTTTTATGTAGAGGGCCCTTATGGAAAGCAGTGCTGGACCACTGATAAGGCTACCCTCTTTAAAGATGTCAATAAATAAATAAAAAACTTACTTTGATTTTGATTTCCCTAGCTTGCTTTACTTTTTCATTTTAAAGATAGTCTGAAATAATCCAACAACCAGCATTCACAAAAGAAAACTATTTATGTCGAGCAACATATTCAACATTTACGTTGTAGTCTATGGGCAAAGCCATATTTGTTGAAAATTCTGATCAAATTTGCAAAAATATGTGAAATTTTTCACCTCTGTCGAGTAAATAAGAGCAAAATGACCAATTAACCATGGGTTCAAAGCTTCATTGATGTTTTCCGATATAAATAAGACCATTGACAATTGTAACAGCCCATGCCTGATGACAAGACACATCAAGTAAACCGGCTCATCAGGTATACGGTACATGTACACGTGAGCCGGTATTGGGGCTCTTCGGGTTCAAAGGGTTAAACATACTTCTAACATTCATATAAAGAGTATCAATGTATAAAAAAATGTATGATAGAAGTATGTTAAGGTAAAGCCTCCATTTTTCGGTTTTACAAACTCAACATTTTCAAATTTTCAAATTTTCAAATATACTAGTTTCAGCGATTTTCCGTGTTACACAAAATCATGCATATAAGCACTAATATTTTATGCCTTATTAGATAGCCCTGTCGGCCTCGGTAAAATGGTAGTGAGAAAGACGATGGAGATGGGCTGGCTAGGGAGATAAAACATTGCTTTCATGCTTGATAATGGTATTAATTACTTGAATGTTGATTTTAATATTAAGATATTTGCATGATTTATAAATTAATATCAATTACAGGATTTTTTGATCAGCATTGAATTATTTTCTATTTTCTGTGTTACACTTGCCATTTCTGCCATTTTTGTCTGTTTCCACAGAAAAGTGGAGGCATTAATGTTACGGTCTATACGGTGATGTGCGGCTGGGTCTTAATGCAAAGATAAACAGTCTTGTCAGTAATAGCTGCCTGGTATGCTATTCATTTTAAATTATTCATTCTACTATATAATACAATTAATTAAAAAGACTATATATTAATATTTGGATTACCTTCTTATCACCAAAGCAAAGAACAAAATGAAATAGTAATGCTCTTTTTAATTGTGTTTTGTTGAGTGTAGCTATGGTAATTATACGTTCAGCTACTGCTGCAATGAAATATCCTACAGTTTACACTTTAATTATATTAGCTATAGCGTGGCAATGATTGCCTACACAGCAACACCACATGATTCAAATAAAAGTGGGGTCAAAATAAATAAATACTTGGGATTTATAGTGCGCTATGCCTCCCAGATTTGTAATTCCACTCGGCCTCTGCACACTTTACCAAGCATCATTTCAGGTTCTATTCTAGGGCGCTGAACCTTGATTAGCCCACAAACGCATCATTTCGTGCAGGGTTCCATGAGACACCTAGCAGTAAGTTCCTTAAATTGGCATCAGCGGGGTTCGAACTCGGAACCTTCAGCACTGCAAGCGAGCGCCTTACCGTTTTAGCTAACTTGACTGCTTGAAAGATGTTACTACATGTAAAGTGAATAACAGAAATCCTTGACATGCATGTCACATGATATATGATATATGTGTACTGCCGCGGCAAAAGGGTCCAGTTGTCGGCTCGTACATGTTGCTCCTTGTAGCATATCTAATATATGGTATTTGTATACAACAGATATGCTACAATGAGCAACATGTAGGAGTCGACAACTGGACCCTTTTGCCACGGCGGTACACATATTTAACCTTATTTTTGATTCGGAATTACAAAATTAGCCTACATCAATGAATTTAAAAGGAATTCATTCTTCGGATTTATTTTGTCACTAATGGAAAGCAAGTTATTTATTGCCAACAGTTAATCAGGTTTCAAAAAAACAGCGTACCTAGCTCAGAACACATGACAATGGCTGCTGCTGGAATGTACGTGAAGCAAAATGCATATGCTGCCTGTGTACCAATTCAATATTATTGCGGTCAGACCAGCAATAAAGCTTCTTCATGAAAAACTTGGATTTACAATAACTCTACTCCATGAAAAACAACAAAATGGCAACGAGTACAGGTTTTAAATTCCTTGGTGTACAATATTCATTGCTTCTCAGCCCAATTAGAAGCAATGTAACTAAAGCTGAATTCAGACTCGATGCAAACGCAAACGGACCGAGCATGTGCAGATAGGAGTTTTGAGCAGTTCCGATCAATCAATATCAAAACGCAACACCACTTGCGGCAACGCAAAAATCGAGCTGAGAAAAGCTGAACTTTCCATTGCGTTTTCATGTCATCGGCTGCCGCAGTCCGGTTGCGTTTTGAGTGTGATATCATTTGCGGTGCCTTTTGAGGTGAAAATTATTGGAAACGCAACGCATTGCGTTTTAAGTATGAATTCAGCTTTATGCAGAAGGGTTTTGTATTCAGCACTAATTATTACTCTTATTCCATGAGTATATCAAATTTACCTCGCTTTGAAAGTGAGATGGGCACACCGACCTGTGTAAATACGAGCTGTCCCCTTTACCTTTACCTTTTTATCTACTACAGTGGAAACTCGGTAACACGAAAACACATAACCTGTAAAACCGCGTAACTCGGAAGGAACTTAAAAGCCTGACTTTTACCTATTGTTTTATCATGTATCTTTCATGTTTAACATGAAAGAAATAGTACGAAATCCGCTTAAGCCAAAAGCAAGTGACCATCCCTACTGTACATTTTCGAAAGATAACACAAAAACTGCACAAAAAGTACAATAGCCGTTATCTTATGCATTCCAAGTTTTAAAAACATTGATATTTAAAAGACATCGCAAAAACACCCCTACATGAAAATCGGAGAGTCCAGTGTATAGACCAATATGGCCGATTTTGATGTTTCGTGGCGCTGGACGGTTTGATTTAGTTAGTAATTTTGAAGTAAATGTAGCAAAATTTGATGTTTAAAGTTAGAGATTATAGTCTTTTAATACAATATTTCCTTGATTCATGTCTGTCCGTGAGATTTTTCTGATGTTTAGGCTTTTAAGTAAACTTACAAATGCCACATGCTATACATGTAAGCCAGTGCAGTATCAGTACCAGTATATATACAAAGCATTTGATTTTTATTGGCGGCGATTGGTTATGGTTTTCTCAAAATTTGCTTCACACGAAAGCACACTCTTGGCCCCAACGATTTCAAATTCATGTTAACGAGGTTCTACTGTACATCCAACAGAACAATTGTCTGATCATGAAATGAACCATTTTTAAACTGCACCAACTACACCAGAAACTGAATAATAATCACAAACAGAAACTAAAATGTTAGAGTACGTTTTAAGACCAACCTGTTATCCAAATCATGTTATTCTTAAACACTTTTTAGCTTGATTTTATGAGTTCATATCAAACATTGTATCACCTTTAATATATTGATAAATAATAGCACCGCCATGAATAAAAAAGATACAAAATACAATTAATTTCTTATATCAAGAGATTATACCATGACATAATTGAAGTTTGAACTACTAAGTACAAACAATAAAACAAGCTCCAAGGCAACACATCCAAATACATACGCTCACCCAAGAGACTTATGCTGACTCTACTTCCCTTGTAAGAGAATATCAATAATCTGAGTAAATAAGTGAGCGAATGTCTAAGGGAAAAATTCAACCCAAGCAACTCGCAGGAGCCAAGCAAGGGCAAGCCGAGCGCTACTTGAACCAAGCCAATTTAATATGAGAAGTCATTATTGATTAGATCGTCAAGTGCTATTGATATTACTGACTGTTATATTACTTGATTTTTGCCATGGATGAGCGAAATACATCTGTATGACGAGCAACAACTTGGCTTAATAGCTCAGGCGGCACCGAGCGATCACTTGCCTCTAAATTGAGTATGACCAAATGGTAAATGTCTCTCAGATGGTGAATTTGTTTGGATGGACTGCTTCTGAAGCCTGTCAGCTGGTCTACACCATATATAAAATTTGCACCAACAGCATGATGATCAACATATGCAGATTACACATAAAGAATGAAATATCCTGTATTCTATCAACCATTTGATGTTAACGCTGGTTTCATACTAGTGCAGTTTGAAATCAAGCCTTGAAATAAGTGGGCGCAGGGTGCAAATAATTTAGCATGCTATATCAAGCCAGTCAGCCACGGCGATTATCTGTAAACTACGCCTGTTTGGATTAACACAGCATGTTGATTACTCCTTAGAATTGTCAGAGTGTGAGCATCCAATGTAAATAAGGCCAAATAAAAATGTAGTTTGCTTCAAAGTTGCCGTGCACGTTTGTAAAATCTAGTTGCCTGGAAAAAAAGATTATGTGGAATTTTTTTTTTAATTTCAAGATTGTTTTTATTCTAGATTTTTATCTAGAATTTTGTTTTTAACAAGTCATACTTTTCCTCACGAAAAACAAATGAACATGATGGTATAAAATACTTCTTCACTTTATTTGTAACCATTTATGTATGTTTGGTTTTTGAGAAATGTCAACATATGGGGCTCAAAACTTATATAATACACGCGTACGGTTGATATACCATAAACAACCCAACTTGGGAATCAAAGTATAAAAATAATAAATTGAATTCTGCATGAATTTTCAAGCCACTTGTGAGCTTTGAGGAAAATATTTTTTATTTGGCCTAATATATTATCATTTTATTGTGAACATCATTTTTAGTGCATATTAAATTGTAATCACTGTCAATAATTGTGTCTTTTTTAGAGTTTGCCCCTGGTCAATCAGAAATTATGTAAAACATCTTTTAAACCTTGTCATGGAATTTGATGTCCACTTAGCTGTATCGGATACATGATAAGATTTTTTTAACCAAGGGAAAACTTCAAACAAAGATAAATATCCCCTGGTGCCAGGCAGCTAATTTCAAGGCTTGACTACAACGCTTAAGATGGTTTCAGACTAGCTGTCATTGCAGCACACCACATTGCGGCAGACGACCAAACATTTGCAATTTAAAGTTGTTGTACTGTAGCACGACACATTTGCATATTGCCGCAATGGTCTGTCGCAAGAAAAGTTGAATTTATTCAAACTCAAAATATCATGTCGTTGCGACCATCACGACAGGGTAATCGATATATCGGCTTATCGTACGGTAAGCAAAATTTTTGAGATGCGACAAGGTTGAGTTTACGCACTTTAAATTTTTGACGTCACGCTGGTCATACGACTACACGACAGGCAAGTCTGAAATCAGCTTTACTACTAGCACTTAATTCTAGGAGGATGAACTCATCATGTGAGTGCAAAACACTCATATCTGTAAAACCTGCCATTTTTCATTAATTCGGATTGCACTCTGTATTATGTCCAATCTTGAGTCAGTGGCTCCTGAAATGGTTTTCAGGTGACAAATCGTCATGTGAGTGCAAGAAAGTCGTATCTGCAATGGCTGCCCTACGTTATATTTATTTTACAACTTGTCACAAGAATGTGAAAAATCCCTCAAAATGTCACTGTCTTATGTCAGTGGTTCTTGAAATGGTTCTTCAGGTGACACCCATTTCAAGAACCACTGACCCAAGACTGGCGATTATACAATGTGCAATTCAAATTTATGACAAATGGCAGCTATTGCAGATACGACTTTCTTGCACTCACATTACAAAATGACATCTTCAGGTGACAGTGTGATCTGAAGAACCATTGAAGTGCCACTGTCATATGGTAGGGAGATTTAAAGGATTGTTCACATTCTAGTTACAGGTTGATTGTTGATTACAGGAAAATTGCTAAATAACTTATTGCAGCCATTGCTGATGCAACTTTATGCACTCACATGACAAACTTTTGCAGATGACATCTGTAACCTGAATACTCTCATGCCTACACAGACGTTTCTGTAAATAAGCTTAAGCTTACATTTTTACTCCTGAGTGACATTATGAACTGGTTTGCTGGCTAATTCCTCTGCCTCTTCTCTCAATGCTTCAGCTCTTTCTACCAACTCCATCTAAAAGGAAAAGATTATAAAGTATCAAGTTTATTCTACAGTATCATTATTATACAAATAATGTATGTTTATGAGTGCCATGGTACAAATATTTCATGAGGTGAAATATCAAATGCTCCATTCAAACGAGGTGAAGCCGAGTTAAATGGGGCATTTGATCTTTCACCGAATGAAATATTTGTTCCATTGACACGAATAAGAAACATTCATTATTTGTTTTATATGACAGCTAAATAAATCTTTGTTAACAAACCGAGACAACATCTATGGTACTGTACATGCCGGCTCTAATGCAACGATGTCTTATGCTGCGCCCGCGAACTGTGCAAACTTACTCAATTTAAAATTACGCCTGTAACTGATGATGTGTCTTACCAAAAGAGGTAAACGTGCAATGTATCAAAATTTTTGCAAGACATTATTGCACAGTCTATGACATTTACCATCAAATGAACCAAATGACAGACGACACGTGACCCAAGATGCGCCAATCAAGTGACACGGATTTATTTAGCTGTTATATAATACCATCTGATTATCAATCCATTTATTATTTCAATCATTCACAAAAACTTAATAGAAAAATTGTATTACATCTAGAAAATGTTAGTCTCTAATATATTGGAAGTTGCAAGGAATTTAAGAAAGGCATGAACATTTCAAATCAATAAAAATCTCTTTTTCGTTGAAGTACGACTTTTACACATATGTGACGCGTTATAGCAAAAGGTACCTTAAGTCAGAGCTACAAGTGTCTGATTAACAAACTGTTACTACCAATTAATAATAAATATTTAAAGAGAGGGTAGTAAATTAACAATGGAACAAAGGCAAGAGGTGCTTTATTTTATTGCCCTCTCCTAAAATATTGATTTTTGACTAGTTTTTAAGAGTTTCTTTATCAGACTTCAGACATTTGTAGCTCCGACTTAAGGTACCTCTTGCTGTAATGCGTCACAAATAGCTCTGTATCTCAAAATAAAACTGTCAATTTTATGACAAGTTCATGATGAACTGTCATATATGTAAACTTTTACTGGGCCAGCAAAGAGTACTAAAAAGAACCAAACACTGTGCCTGAATAATAATATTGTTACCAAATACTATATTGCTAGATCATTAAAAACAGAAGCAATTTATCACATTTATTCCACTGGTTTTGATACCCACTGTACTGCAATAAAATCCCAGTTTTTGCTTTGCAAGCTTTCTTTGAGTTGTGGGCTTCCTCCTACATATAAATGTATCCCCATGGATAGCTACCCTTTCTGAATGCCATGTTTAGCAAGACAGAGGCCGTATTCATAAAGCACACTTAAGTGAAACTTTTTTTAAGGGATTCCCTTAAATCTGCTGTATTTTAAGACAAACTCTTAGAGTTACACTTAAATGAACAAATATTTTTGGGAATCCCTTAGCTCTTATAATTTTAAGGGCAACTTTTAAGGGGACATTGGAGCACCCTTAAAAGTTGCCCTTAAGTCACATGTGTATTCTATTGCATATATTTTACATAATATGCTTTTTTATCAAGTGTTACTTATGAGAGTCGGTTTAATACTTGGAAATAATCTTTACAAATTAAAGTTAGCATTTTGGAGCACTTAAAATTACATTTAAAAAGAACAAAAATGACACCCTGCAAACAAAAATCAGAAATTGAGCTTCAAAGTTGAGGGAATCACTTACACTTATGTGTAAAAATTGCACTTAAGTGTAAGGGAGTTTTATGAATACGGCCCCTGATGCTTAGTCATTACTCAATAATTCTTACCTTTGCAGCTGCAACAATCTGCAGAGCAACTTTTCGTGGAAGATGGTCCACTTCTTGAACTAACATATCTGGATCAGCATGGGCCAGATGCCGCAGAGTTTTATAGCCCGCCTTTACTAGTTGCTTTGCACGACCCTAGGCCAAACAAAAAAAGATAATTAATTATCAGCCACAACAGGAGCATAACTAAAATTAAGTAACAAGTGGGAGAAGGTATGACATTTCCCCCAACACCAACCCCACCCCACCCCCACCAAAAAAGGGGGAAGATTGTCAAAAGACACAAGACTTCCAAATGGCAAAAGTCCATAAACAAAAGTTAAACTTTGCATCCACCATTTTTCTTTAGTCAAACAATAAACATTGTTTTACAGTTTCAACAAACAATACATGAAAACATTTAGATTTCCTTTCACTATCAATTATCATCGGTAACAACGATAGATACTGCCCTTTACAGTTGAAATCTTAAAATTGGCCTTGTTAACAGATCCAATACAAACTGAAATTTTGTTTGATTTATGTGCAGTCTATGATGCAAAAGTAATGTTTTACAAACAAAATTTAACCTCTTACCTGATGTATGGCATCAATACATACTTTTAGAGACTACATTCATACTCAACATCAACATGCAAAACAAAACTTGAGTTTCTTACTTTTCTGCAGGTATTTTCACAAAATTTCACAAAATGTGCAATTTAGGAATCTGGATGATGGCCAATCCCTTTAAATAAACTTAACTTTTTAGAAAGTCGATTTTGAAAAGTCTATGGCTCAATTGGTACTGCATTTCTTATATTGTTTTAAAGAAATGCCAGTTTCATCTCTCGAGAGTGAAAACCAATTTACCTGTTTAACACCTGGAACTTCCAACAAGGACACCAAATCAGATGTAGCCAGATATGTGAGGTCATGGACGACTCTAGCCAACAGCTGCTGCAAAGCCCAAAACTCGGATAAATCCTGTAAAAAATAAAATTAATGGTAAGTCAAGTTGATGTCACACTGTAGCAAACAAATATCGCTCTCTGATCAAACGGGGCAATCACACCTGGACAAACATTATTTGGCAACCCATTTTTTAATAATTTTCAATTCTGTTTTGCTGAAACATTTGGCAAGATGTTTAAAATAAAGCATGAACAAATTTAATCTGTAGAAATCCAAATTTTAAGAAAATGACAAACATTTATTTTTGAATCGAAAAATAAAAAATGGTGACTTGAAGGGAGGTTTGTTGTGAATGGTCAATATTATAATGTTGACCTATTGGGGATTTCACAATTAAGTGCACAAAGAAGATGCATTAGGGGGAGTGGGTTGGCGCAGCGGTAGTTCCCTCGCCTTGCACCAATAAGGTTCCGGGTTCGAGTCCCGTGCTCGGCGCTTTTATGTGCATTTGGTTTTCAGTCCATGCTCGCTTCCTCCTGGTCTTCCTCCTGCATTCAAAACTGAAAATAAAAAACATCTTGGAGCCTTGTTGAAGATAAGCTTCCTTTAGCTTACTTGGTACCAAGTGCCAAGTTGGGTTTCCATGGTGAAAACCTAAACAAGGTGATAATGTTGACCTATCTGATCTCCAGAGTCTTGTTGAATATACGGGAGCTGTTACTGGAGATTTCACAATTAAGGGCACAAAGAAGATGTAAATTTGCATGGTAGCACCCGTAATTAAAACAATCTGATTGTGATGATTTCCTGACGGCAAAAATAATAAATGGTAGCTTCACTTTGAGAACCCACTTAGTGTAAGTGCTATAAAAAGCCTGCATTTTAATATCCCTCTTGAATCCCACTTACCTCGCAAAATCTTTGAACACTGGAAGCAAAACTAGCAGCTGAAGCAAATAAGTTCTGTATAAATCCTCTGGGTACATCAAACCGTGTTGCCACATCCCACAGACTCTTCTCATTTAACAGATTCCATAACATAAGGGTCAAATAGAAACGTTGCACTCTAAATACAGTGTCATCATCCTAGAAAAGAAGATAATCCAATTTGGATTTAGATGATATCTATGCAACCTTTTATTTTTTTAAAGTGGAGCCAAATGCCCAGGGGACAAACAAATTATGTGATTTCTAAACACCCAAAACACTGGAGTCTATAATCATGTGACAATGCTTAGGGGCGGCTTCAAAACTCAACCAGTGGTTGTCTGCAGGTTCTGGGTGATTCTGTGCGGTTCACCCGGAATAAACAATAGCCAACCGTCCTGGGTTCAGAGTCCCTGGTGTTGGTTGAAGAAATATCTTTTTAAGTACATTATCTTGACTTTGAAGTGGTAAGAAAATCATTAACAAACGTGTCAAGTCCAAAAACTAATCACCTTGTTAAACGCATAACTTCTCTACCACACAAATTGCTAACATCAACAAGAGGCCTTTCACAATACCCTGTGACAATCATTTTTTTTTCACAACAACTCACATAGCTAACTATGCCAGATGGTATCTGTGCAAAGGGCCTATCCATGTTAATAATGTGAGAGGTGTTAGAGACAAATTGATTGTCTCTGGAAACACTGTCAGCTGATATTGATGTACATTTTCATAGGAATATACCAAATTACAGTTACAATGATAACTGTGGTCAGAAGTTACATTTTCATCAGCCAGTTTGTCCCAATAAATTACAAAGCTGATGACATTGAATAGTAGTTACGCAAAGGTCAGTAACTTGCTATCTAGGAATTTGTGTCTACATGGGTCCACTACACTAACTGGCGCACGCAATCAAGCATTTCTAAATTCATCAAAATTGATTGCCCTTGCCTAAATTTAGCTTTGCTCGTCCGTTGTTTCTTTTGTGTCTGTTGTGCACTTCTTTTGTCATTTTGCTAACTTGTTCCTTTGTATATAATGTTTCTTTTGTTATTGTAAAGCGCTTTGAGAACTTGTTGTAGGGCGCTTTATAAATATATTATTATTATTATTATTATTATTAAATGAAGACCTCAAAAAGTATGGAAGGGCAATATGTTTGGTCAATATTTATAGGTTAGGTTTATTTAAAGTTGATCTGATACCATTTTTGATCTCCAGAGTACTTTGGTAAAATTTTAAGGCTTTTCCCTACTTAGCGTCTGATTCTGGTAATACACAATTACGCTTTCAGTGATAGGGGCGTTATTACTTTATCGTCCAGTATCTCGAAAATTGCCTTCATAGTGTACTTTTATCATCATTTTGTGTTAGAAGAGATCAATTGAGAAAAGGCAGGGTTGAAGCAATTATTGAGTTCTGGGGTGTTTTAGGAAGCCATTTTTAACAGTAAGTTGATGGGAAGCTATTCCCTGGTGTGGCGCCACATGTGTATTTCAGTTCATTATTTTCATCATTACATCACAGCAACACATCACAAACAGTTGGATTGAATTAATGTTCCAACAACAAGAAACCCATCATGAGAAATATATACCAAATGAGTGCTTTACCAGCAGTTTTGGAATTAAATGTCATAAAAGTTCTCAAGACTACCAGTTTGAGCCTGTTAAAGGTCTCACTTCAGGTAAGCCAGTTTTTGAACCCTTAATTTGATTAATTCTTAAGACTTGACTATTATTTGAAATTCTGCTCACACAAGGCAATTTTTGAAGAACAGAATACTTTTAGGACAACCATGATAATAAGTCATAGTAAATAATTTTGTTTTGCTTTTTGTCGGTCAATAAAGAATATTCAGAACTTCAAAATTTATAAAAATCAAATAGGATCAGATACTTAATAGTATCAACAACATATGACATTACCTTCCTTTAAATGGTTGATAACTGTTGAGTTTAGTACTAATTTGCAGCTACAAAAGATGAATCATTCAACTTAGGCTTTGGGGCACAATTAGGCCACAACTTTTTGCAGCCGGCCACAGCCTTATTTTTCCAAAATGGGGACGTAGGCTTGATTTGAGGCTCAATATTATTGTAAAATATTCATTACATGTATTGAAATTATTTAGAGGTGAATAATCAAGCCTACGATCGCCATCTTGGAAATCAAGGCTGTGGTCATGTTGCCGCTGGCCGCACAAAGTTGTGTGTGGCCTACTTGTGCTCTAGTGCCTTAGATATATGATACACATACAAATCCTGATATATTATTTTTGTCTTCCTTTTAATAAATTGTAAAATTGAAATGACACAAAACATGTTTAGGAGTATGGCTACATAGCAGAAACTTACAGCTCTGACCCTTTTTCCAGTTACTTTGCTGCTCAAATAGAGCTCTGTCACACCAACCATATCTGACACCTTATGCTCTGCTTCCCCAAGTCTGGAGTACTGCAATGAAATCATACACATTTTGGTGAATAATCTAATGATATGGTAACTTTGCAAACTTGAATGATTATAGTTTAAGTAATATTATGAATTAAATCTAGAGACAACCAGAAATATAATACTCACGAGCAACCGACGTTGCGGGTGATACTATCACCCTTTGACTAGGTTATGATTTTGAAGACCTTGTAGCTAGTTGTTTCAGCTAGATGATGTCATAGGATGTTAAGACGTCATCTTGCGAGGTAAAGTTCTGATTGATTAATCCAATACATGAGATAAATTGTACCTGCCCCCTCCTGAGCGATTAAGGGCCGGTTCTTCCACCCTCATCACCAGATGGCCTGGGACAGATCAATCAGCATTACACGTTACTTGCCTTAAACTTTTGTACCACTGATTTTGACATTTCACTGGTAATAAATCATCCAAAATTGAGCCCACCCACTACTTTGTGGTCTACCTGAGGGTTGTGAAGGACAGAATTATACCCTCAAGGCATATTCCTGACCTTCAAGGCATGAAAAATGGTAACTTAGTGGGTTGTTGACTAAATATTGGATGATTTATTACCGGTGAAATGTCAAAATCAACGGTACAAAAGTTTAAGGCAAGTAACGCGTAATGGAACTTTACAACGTCGGTTGCTCGTGAGTATTATATTTCTGGTTGTCTAGATTTAATTCATAATATTATTTACCAACCCAGATGAATGAGAGTATACATGTTCATTATAGTTTAAGGTTAGTGCAATATGGATATACAAATATTCATGTTTCAATTGGGATATCACAATAATTTAATAAAGACATTTGTTGTATATTAATTTTTGCATTCTGATATTATTAATATGGGAGGTAAACACTTTGAACAAGCCTTTACACAAGACTAATCCAAGATTGTCTTTTTTTTCAAAAGAGGCAGATACCACTGTATATAGCGAGGCCAGCGAAATGGCGATTTGAGAATTTGTATCTGTTTGTGCATGAAAGGTAGCCCTGAATAACTCACCATTTATCAAAGTTATCCTTATCCAAATCATACAAAAATAAATATTCCAAGAGAGTAAATATCGTTAATTCAAAATAAATCAAAATATTTAGGAAAACATTTCTCAAAATATGTGTAAATTTAGCGTAATTTTGTGATCGTCAATTGACAAAAGTGAAGCGAACAGAAGATTCTGACGCCATTTTGCAATTAATGAAATATTAAGAAGATAGGGGGGGCTGCTCTAAATCTCGCGAGAATTTGTGTGAAAACAATTTATTCTCATGTGAAATTTTCTCAACTTTACGTTGATACCAAATACTATAGGATTTTCGGCGAGTAAAACATATTTTTTTACACTTTTTCAGACACTTTAAAAAACGGACATTTTTTTGTCATGTTTATTGAGTGAAATTGTGTTAAAATGAGATATACAGAGGTTAATACGAATCTTCAACAAACTTTTATATGAAAGCTTACACATTTTTCTACATGTTTATGTACTTTTTCTCTGACTTGACACTATCGCAAATTATCGCAAAAGGGTTTCCCAGAGGTCTGTGCTTCTCAAAATGTTTGCAAAATCGGGCCGACGCCATGCTCAAAACGTAAAAGTTACACTTTCTGATGTGAATGATTACCACTGAATGTAGTTATTTTGGTATCCAAGACAAAGTTTATGGTCATTTAGACACTGTGACACTTTTTTAGTCAGTCTGTGACTTTTTACTTATTTAAAAAAAATGTTAGGGAGTGTTCATAATAAATACTTTGGTAGTGGGTTGGACAAAAAGGAGGGGGGTCAATTTATTTTTTTGGGGTATGTTTATGACTGAGGGTCCTCATCATAACTTGGGTTTGGGTCGTCAGACATTTCTGGTCATTTGTAAATAAAAAAAAAATTAAAAAGGAGTGTTCATACTTTGGTGGGGGCTGAGCACTTAAATTTTTTTCAGTCAAAACTTTTAGCCCCCCCCCCCCTCGATAAAACCTGAAACTTTTTGACCTGGAGGATTCAATATGGCAGGCCTACTGTTGCCCAAGATTGGATTTTTTTTACAAATAAATCCTGATTTCTCACAATTGTGCGCCGTTTCTAAATATGATACCTTGCATACGATACCTGAGTGGTTTTTTATTAGATTGTGTATATATTTTACAGGGTGATGTGCTGGCAACCTCTCCCCTACATGTGTGTGATTTTTATTTGTGCTTTGTATTCAATCAGCTTGATTTCATCATCAAAGCTATTTCTTCATTTACTTGGATTGGATCATTGTTATTTATTTGTAAACTTGTAAACTATTCTTGTAAAGCGCTTAGTGACATTTGTTTTAGGCGCTTCATAAATGTCTTTTTATTATTCTTATTATTATTGGTACAATGTAAGGCATTTTCTTTTCTTTTTGCTTACTTTTGTTTTTTCTATTACTTTCTTGTTTCCTTTATCAATTATAACAAATTTATCAAGTCTGAACTGTTTTTATATAATAAATAAGGGTCCATTTTTACACTGCAATCGACAAGAAGTTGACAGAATGAAAACGTGTTCCGGCCGACCTTCAAATGACCATAACTCCCTTATACTTTAAGCTATGAAGGTGAAACAAGCACCGTTGGATTTCTTTTTTGATTCCCTTTCCAATGATATATAATTTGTTAGGTTTTGATAAAAAAATTAAAAAACCACCGGCCTCGCTACTGTATATTATGGGATATACGTGGCCTAGCGGATAAATCCTCGACTGTTAATCACCAGGCATTGAGAGTCCTGGGTTCGAATCCAGTGGGTAGTGTGTAGTGTCCTTGAACAAGATACTCACCCTAATGTGCTCCTCTCCACCCAGGTGTCAAATGGGTACCGGCTTTCTTCAATGCTGGGAAGGTAGCCGACTCGCTGGGAAGGTGTGGCGAACCCCTCACCGCAAATATAAGAATTTGTGGAGTCTGGCCCAAACGCTTCGTAAGAGAGATGGGCACTTTGACCTGTTAAATACAGGCCCTTCCCCTTTTTTACCTTATTATGTGCACCAACTCAGCAATTTGACTCTGACTATTTGTTTAGGTTTAATTAAGGGATCACTTCAAAACTCAACCGGCAGTCAACAGGCCAGAACAAGCGGTTAGGGCCGATTGTTATTGTTCGGAATAGTGGCAATTGCCAGAACCACCAGTTCCGGGAGGTAAGCTGCTGGTTGAGTTTTGAAGTGGCCCTTTACTTGTCCCTTATGTATCATCCAGTTGGGTTGTGTTGCTTTTGTAACATCACATGGAATTAGTTTGTATACGGCTGTGATCACATAGAACTACTGTGAAACAAGAAGTATTTGCTACCAATTCAATTTCGCTAATACCCCAAAATCGCAAAATTAATTTGCCGCTAATATTAATAATGTACAATGATTTCAATGGCATGCTGATGCAATTAGTGAAATTAAAATGCCGCCAAAAACCCCAGATTCTGAAATTCGCAAAATTTTCTTTCCGCAAATATTTCTTGTTTTACAGAATACTATACACTATACGGGCATGTTTGTCCAATCTATACGACCTGTAGTTTTCATGATACACTTTATACTATCCTCAACATATGTAAATCCATAATCACTAGAGCTAGCCAGCGTACTGATCTCATCCTGGAAAACAATATTTCTTTGCTGGATTGAGATTAGAGGGCTTTTTGAAATGGCTTCATGTATATAAACAGTACAGAGTTGATGGGTTTATATCGTGATAGTATCACAGAAAAAAAGGTCCTATAGATAGAAAAATGTGCTCGTATAGTGTATAGTATAGTTCTATGTGATCTAAGACTAACAGAATCCATGATTTGAGTGGACTGACCTGTCTATTATATATCATCCAGTTAGGTTGAGTTGTTTCAGCGGCATCATATGGTGTTACTAGGTACAGGAGATGCAATGAATTTGCCAGCACTAATCCTTGGTCACAGCCAAACTTAAGATCCCTGTACACCGTTGAACACAGGTCAATATCTATGGATCCTGAAATAACACAAAAGTACAATAACAAAAGAGTTATTTTTACTTTAAAAGCTGATTTTTGAAGACTTCATTTTTATAGTGAGCATCATATTAAAAACACAATGGTCTATAATAGGCAAGCGCGGACATCCGGGTGTCTTGTTTACATCCGGGACCTTTGTCCAATATAGCACTGTGAAAACAATTGCCGACTCCCCATTCAAGCCATGGAGAAAATGACCGCTGTCAAAACTTTTCAAGATATTTCGATTTCAAAATCATGTGAGATGTGTGGAACTAATACAATGACAAACACCTCATCATTTCACAAATTTCCTAAAAAGAAAGAAAATGAAGAAATTCCTGGTTGAAGGATTGATTGTTTTCACCGCGCACACGACGTTCAACACAAGTTATTTTTAGACCACTGTGCTGCGTATGACATAGGTCTGCTTTCGGCTATAAGTGGCATTTTAAGTCTATTTAGCAGGCCAGCATACAGTACAATAATTGTTTTGCAAGGAATAATTGCAAGGACTCCAGATAAAACAACTGTGATCGTTGATCACGTACTGCAACAGAATGGTAATTTGGCTGAGAATGCGGCTATCGAGCCAGTCAAGCGCTGATCCTTGCGTACGCCCCATTTGGCGGAAAATGTAAGATTGGTATTGCGTTGTAGTCAAGTTATAGTAGTGCGCGAGAGAACGCAGTGCTGCGTCACTGCGCACTCGCGCAGTGTCGGTCCAGGCATGGCGCTCGCGTGGCGCAATCCCCTAACTTAGCTGAATTTTTAGGGTGCAAATAGACCTGTTTCCTATCTGTACTTTCTTTATGGTTGATTACCTACGGTTGATCATATGTGATGTACAATGACCTGGGGTCATGGAATAGTCCATTATTCTTTAGAGGGATATCTTATTTTTGGATGATCCCTTGCTCATGGAATAAATGCATATTGTTTCAGTCAACACTGGGGTTAAGGCTGGAGTAGACCTTGAAATGGGATCAACCAATTTTGTACTCTAACTCTCAAACTAATTGCATAAACTATATTAAAGTAAACATTTTAGAAGCAGATTTTTACCCTGAACATGATGATGATATCAGTTTTTGACCGAAAATGTCAATTTTGGCCAATAATGGTATAAAATTGGATCGATTGAGCCCATATTTATTGGTCGAGCTATGAGTTGCAAAAATATTGGGCGAGACGCAGTCGAGCCCAATATTTTAAAACTCATAGCGAGACCAATAAATATCGGGCGTAAATCATCCAATTTTATCATTATCATGTTTTGGATCCAATATTTTCCCACACTAGGACACCTCAAAGCATGATAATGATATAATATTGGATGGTTTGAAGGCGATACCTGAAAATATTGGATGAGCTACCGCGGAGTCCGATATTTTTCAAACATGTAGCGAATCCAATATTTTTAGGTATCACCTGAAAGAAGCCATCCAATATTAGCATTATTATGTTCTAAGAATCTGACTCGACACGGTTTACCATTTTTTTTGGGGTGATACGAATAAAAACTGTAACTTGGTTTTACTGTACATACCTCAATGCCTAAAATCTGCAATTTCAGTGCAAAGCCAATGTATGTAGACAGTACTTGAGTAGTGGAATGATGTGGGTAAACTTGATGATGAACTTGAATGCAAGTCTGTTGCTGAAGTAAATCTATGGACACCTACGAGGCAATAGCACTACATGAGTATTTAATTCAAACTCACGAAGGACCGTTGCCGCATAAATTCCACATTCGAACTGACCAAGCCGGTCACTTCAGCGGTTGTTACTGTTCTGTCTGCACTGACATGAATGTACAATTTCAGATATTGTTATTCGCCGTAAATTCACTTTTCAATAAATTCTTTTTGAGTTCGTCACAACCCGCTGTCTTTACAGCGGACTCTGTACACAACGTTGGCCTGTTGATCTTTTGGTACTTTGTCCTTTGGATGGACCAACTTTTGTCTTAAAGTGTTGTGCGGTTTAAAAGACACTGGGAGTTCAAATTCGCGAAAGATCCTTCGTATGTTTTCCGAAACGTTGGATACGTAAGGGATCGTAGTATTGTATTTGCGCGAATCTGTCTCTTTGTTGATGTTACGGTTTCTAGAATTCGTGTCTACATTCTTGGAATTATCAGGTTTGCAAAGTGCCTTATGGAAGGTCCAATCTTTGTAACCACATGCACCAAGTGCTGACTTCAGGTGCTTGTGTTCCGCTTGTTTAGCATTTTCATCAGAACAAATAGAGTCTGCGCGATGGAACAAAGTTTTTATCACACCGAGCTTATGAACAAGATGGTGGTGAGAGTCAAACAGTAAATACTGATCGGTGTGTGTATCCTTTCTATAAACAGATGTATCAAGATTCCCGTTGGAGGTGACACTGACCAGTCAGTCCAGAAACGCGAGTTTCCCGTCTCTAAGTTCTTCCTGAGTAAATTTGATATACTTGTTGACGTTGTTAATATGCTCAAAAAATGGAACGAGTTGATCTTTCTTAATTTTCACCCACGTATCATCGACGTATCTAAACCAATGTGTAGGCGCGATACCATTGAACGATGCAAGTGCTTGTCGCTCAAAATGTTCCATAAACAAGTTTATCACTATAGGGGAAACTGGCAAACCCATGGCACAGCCAAGGCGCTGGCGGTAAAACTGTCCGTTGTATACAAAATACGTGGTGTTGAGACATAATTGTAACAGAGAGCACACCTGTTCCGGGTTGAGATCAGTTCTTTCACTCAAAGTATCGTCGTTTATAAGAAAGTCCTTTACCAATTGTACAGCTTCATCTGGAGGTACACATGTAAACAGTGCCGATACGTCGTAAGATGTGATAGTTTCATCTTCATCAACACGGAGATCTTTTAATTTGTCTACAAAGTCCTGAGAGTTCTTTATATGATGCTGAGATTTTCCTACAAGTGGACCAATAATATATTGGAGATGTTTGGCAACGTTGTAAGTCACTGAATCAACACTACTAACTATAGGTCGTAACGGCGCACCATTTTTATGGATCTTTGGCAGTCCATAAAACTTGGGAAAAGACACCCCCGGGTACAGCTTGAAATACCGAGACTTGTCTAATGTCTATCACACCATCCTTTTCAAGTTCTTGTAAACTGTCAATGACCTTCTGTTTGTAATTATTCGAGGGGTCCCTTTTCAATGGCTCAACAGTTCCGGTAGTTCGTTGACCCCGAAACGGGTCAACAACCTTTTTTGCCGTCGAACAACCAGTCGGCCAGAGGATGCACCCGGGATAGGATGCGAAACGTCGCACTCAAATACTATATTTACTCTACCTGGATGATTGACAACATTCATAAATATTTTGTAAATAGTTGTGTTTGTAAAATTCGAAAGCATTATTTATATGTGTAAACCAGTAAATCTCTAAAAAAACTTGATAAAAAACGTGATGTTAACTTTTAGCCAATGGCTGCCAAGTGACTATAAAAATGGACGAGTCCAGGGGTTTATGACGTCAGAGGATGACAGATATTTGATATGAAATCAGAGGATGACTGATATGTGCACAATATTGGCTGGTAGATATAAAAATGACGCCAATACAAGGTTTTATCTGTATTTTATTTACTGTACACTTGAATAGGACGGAAGATTCTTAGAACATAATAATGCCCAAAATCGTGTTTTTGCCCCAAAAATTTCTTGAAAGCTAAACTAAAATTTTGCATTTGTGAAAGTTGAACTTTTTTGCTTTTTGGAATCTGGAAACAAATCTAGGAAGGGTTTTCTCACATTTTTTATTTTTATCTTGTTGTTTTTTTTAAATCCAAAAATAGGTCCAAAAATGTAAAAATCCTACAGCTACCACCAAAATGACAATTTTTGACCTATTTTAGGCAATTTTTCAAAAAGTAAGATGACAATCAAAAAAATTTAGAAATCCTTCCTAGACATTTGTTTCTAAATTCCAAAAAGCAAACAATTTCAAATTACAAATGCAAAATTTAGTTAGGCTTTCCAGAACTTTTTGAGCCAAAAAATATGTTTTTTGGCATTTGTTGCCAAAATTGTTGGTCAAAAACTGATAACACCAATATGTTCAGGTAATACGGTAATGCAGATATACCTTTAAAAGCAGCCTGTCCAAGCCTCGTCACTTCCAGAGAGGCGGTTTCATTTCCAGGATTCACTTTCTCTTTAACTAACTTCACATCAATCAGTTGCTGCAATGCATTGTGGGTAAAATCTGCCAGATCTTGTTCCGACTCTTGAGTTTGTACACCAAATAACGTGTGCTGCATGAAGTCAATTACAGACTGTCTGCTCTGTGTTATCTGCATAAAATGTGTACATATGAAATGGGTAATGACATTCTGCAATTATTTGCTTTTCGGTTTACTTTCAGCTTTTGAATTAACTTCTAACTCATCATAGGTGATGAGAAATTGATCGATGATGAGAAAATGAAATGTGAACTGAAATTCTCATCTATTTGGTCATTTCTTATGAAAATAAAAATACTTACTCCTGTACACTTTTGTGTAATTTAGTGTATTGTATTGTCTACACATATGCATTTCAATAATCTATTGGACCGCCAGGGATATTACTGAGGTCCAAAAATGTTGGGGTCAAAAAGGATACAAAACTTTCTCTATATATGCTATCCTGCATGCATTCTTTCATGTGTGTAAATTTCTACTAAACTATCCTGTAGTATAGCTTACATCGCTTATTCTTCGATAAATATTTGGTCTCAGAAATTTTAAAATTTCAACTACTAATAACTTGATGAAAAACAAACAAAATCATAAATTCTAATGGTTTCTGAAGGAGAAACAGTGCATGGGAGATTTTAAAAAATACTGAATTTTTGTTAACCATTGCTATCCTGCCTCTTTAAGATAACGTATCTGTCATTACGTATCTGTTTGATTCTTTTCTAAATCGTACATTAATGGGCAAAACTGCATACTTACCAACTTGATTTTTACACAAGATGAGTAAGCACTTACAATAGTCAAATATGGTAAAACATTCCCCTTTATAATGCATTGCATTACGAGGGGTAATAAAATGAACGTAACATATCTGTTGCGGCACAAGCGTAAAATATGGCTTTTTGACATTAATATATATGGCTGCAAATATTTACTTTAAAAATACATTTTTGTTTTCCAAATATATTTTATAACACCAAAGTCAGTCTGACTGAACACATTTGGTAATATCCATCTACCTCAATATTTCTACACTTTCTTGACCATTTGAAAAATGATGTATCTGTTGGCATTACTGGTGACATGCAATCAAAAAGCTCTTTAATAAAATAATGACCCGATGTTAGAAAGTTTATAATTTTTTTAATTAGAGCCTAACACAGACTGTCAAAAAGCACACATTGTGACCCACATGTATGTGAAAAGAATGGTGCTACACTGTAAAGAATGCAACATTGCTGGCGACATGGGTAAAACAAGGGTAATGCATTTTTCGATTAATATTTTTTGTTATATACTGTATTAATAAATTAAGCATGTTGAAACCCTATGACAACATGATAATAGTTTCAACCATATTGGCAAAAACCCGTAAATAGTTCTTTTGAAAAGACTCTTTACGGGTTTGAAAAGACTATTTACGGGTTTTGAAAGACTATTTACGGGTTTACTGCGCAATCTATAGCCGCGTCACTTTCACGCACGGACTTACGCGCGCAACAAACTTAGACGCGCAAGCTAATACGCGCATTAACCTATTGCTTGCATTCATGGTTATAGCATTTTAGGCAAGTAAAAATTGCATTATTTAAATTTATTAATACAGTATATAAAACAAATACATACTGACATTCTTCAGATCTCTGGATTAAAACTATGGTCCTTCAGTGACTAAAATTTAGCTACTTTACTTCGGGGCTCCGCCCCTCAGTAAAATAGCTAAATTTTAGTCACTTCAGGTCCATAGTTTTAACCAGAGATCTTCAAGTCAGTATATATTTGTATACTATTTCCCGGCATGTTTCATCTTCTAATACATGTTACTATATATGTGTCCCGCTGCGGCAAAAGGATGCAGTTGTCTGCTCGTACATGTTGCTTATTGTAGCATATCTGATGTATACAACTAGTATACATATGATATGCTACAATGAGCTACATGTAGGAGACGACAACTGCATCCTTTTGCCGCGGCGGGACACAACTGTGACTCTCATCTACAAACTAAACAACTAAAATCATTTATAATGGGCTTAACAAATTTAAACAAGATTAATATATGTAAGCAACATGAAAATGGCAAAGTTGAATGCTTTATCGGAGAATGAGCCACATGTCTGGCTGTCCCTAATAAATGCATCTATTCAAACTCTTGTTGTTGGATATACATACCAATGCATGAATAATGTGACTGTTTACAGCATTAATAAAAAACTTCTGTTGGGCTAGATTTTATATTCAAATGTCTTTAAGTAGCATTTCACCTAGCTTAAGAACATCAATAAACTACTTTTAGACTGTGCACCCTGCATACTCACTTTAAAGGCAAGAGCAGCAGCAGTTCCCTTGCTTTGCACCAATGAGAATCCTCGAGTTTGATTCCTGCGCCAGCGCTTTATGTGCATCTGGTTTTCAGTCCATGCTCGCTTCAGCAGGTTTTTCACTGGGTGCATTCAAAACTGAATTTAAAAACACCTTGGAGCCCAGTTGAAGATTAAGCTTCCTTTAGCTTACTTGGGACCAAGTACCAAGTTGGGTTTTCTTTGGCGAAAGCCTACACAAGATGATAATTTTAGAAGTGTGAGAATCCTCTTAATCCCTTGCCATCATCATGCATTAGACTACTGTAGCAACCTTCCAATAGCCCACTCAGCATTTCAGTAACCTATCAATTATTGGTCCACCTTGTATACTCACTTTTAAGGCAACGAGTGTGAGAACTAATCCTCTTAAACTCTTGCCATCATCAATGACCTTTCAATGGCCAACTCAGCATTCCAGTAATCTATCAATTATTGGACCACCCTGTATACTCACTTTTAAGGAAACGAGTGTGAGAACTAATCCTCTTAACCCCTTGCCATCATCATGCACCAGACTGCTGTAACAACCTTCCAATGACTCACTCAGCATTTCAGTAACCTATCAATTATTGGACCGCCCTGTATACTCACTTTTAAGGCAACGAGTGTGAGAACTAATCCTCTTAATCCCTTGCCATCATCATGCATCAGACTGCTGTAACAACCTTCCAATGGCCCACTCAGCATTTCAGTAATCTGTCGATACAATATTAAAATTTTTATCATAATGAAACCAAAAAAATGCCAATCTCATATGCCATCATGACCAGTGTTTCCGCTAAGGCACAGGAGCGGTGAAAATTGGCACGACGAGTTTCTGAAAATGTGTGAGAAAGATATTTTTCTAGCTTTATTGAGCTAATTTTCAGCCACAGCTCATGATTTTGGCGCAAGCACCTCTTAAACTTTGTTAAACTTGTTCGAATTGGTGCAAGCTTAAAAACCTTAGCGGAAACACTGATCATGACCATATTATACATCACACAGATTCTAAAAATACATTTGAGGATTCAGAGGTAATGAGACTTCACGTTTAATTTGGGGATGGGCAAGTAGCTTCTGTGACCTTTTGGCCCAAAGCTATGGTACAGTATGAATCATATGGTGCTGCATACTGAGCATGTTTGATTTATGAATAAGTTTCAGTTTAATTACCAATCTCACATGCTCAAGGAGTATGTCTGACTTATGGTGGATTCAGAGTCTGTCGATATGCATCAATCGATGCCCATCGACGTGCAGTCTTTAACAGGTGCTATTCCTTGTGCATAGCGCGTGTAAAGACTGCGCTTTAATGGGCATCGATAGATGCCTATCGACAGACTCTGAATAAACTATCAGAAACATACTTCAGGAGCAAGATTGTCAAACAAACTCCTAAGAGCATTCCAATGCTTGACAGCTTATGCATCTTTGTTTTTGGCGGACACTTTATTTCTAATCGCCCGTGTCATCATAGGAAATATGTATGGAGTAATAGACATTTACTATCTGATAATTGTTCCAAAATTTTAGAACATGACAAAATTGTGTTTTAAAGATACACTACTTTTTGTAAAATGATATTTTACATAGAAGTCAATGGGGAAATTATTATAGAGGGCGCTATACTCGAACCCTCTGTTTTTGCAATTTTTAGATCATTTTTGCCTCTAGCAAAAAAATTTGATTTCATGAAATTTACAGGATACATCCTCCATGGATAGAGCTACCTTGTCATTATTGTTTTGTTTTATTACTCGGGCTAGTTTTTTAAATGTCCTATATTTTCATGCTTTAGAAACAAGGGTGTATGCGATTGGCAATTAACTTGATATTATCCATCAAGTTAATTGCCATTATCTTTTCCTTATATGTCGCACATGCTCCTGTACTATATGGTGCAAATCTCACAAAGAGAAGATGCAGGAACAAGAGTATTTGGCAGAGGACAACATGAGGGTAATACTAGTGGGCAGGAATTGTTTTGGCGCAAGCCTGAAGTCAACTACTTTTCCCATAGGTTTACACACGATTTGCAAAACAACATCCAACATTATTGTTACCTGGGCTTGTTATTAAAAATAATCATGTTGGAGTTCAATTATGGATTCGACTCGTAACAAAGTTATTGAAGTTTACGAGAGGAATTACTTTGCTACCTATTGAAATAAAACAGATTATGCCAGGGATGAATTAGACGATAATAACTGCGCACCATCTTTTTTGAGGTCATTGTTTAAAATCAGAGGTGTTTGTTTTGGGCTGAGGTACTTTTCTGAGGGAGCGTAGCGCCCGGAAGAAAAGTACTGAGGCACAAAACAAACACCGACAATTTTAAACAATGACCGAATTAAAAGATGGTGCAAAGTTATTATTGTCATTAATAACAGTCGACATTTTTTATTCTTTTTATGGGTGATTTTATTAAGAAATACTTTATTAAACTTATTTCTTACTTAAAGGTCAACTTATCCCTATTAGAGAATTTCAATCAGTCCAGGCATGACAATCATCGCGTAATAAAATAAATGCGTGTGTGTGTGTGGTGGAAAACCCGCGCTTGATTTGCATTTAATGAGAAAACGCATTCAGTGCTAATGACATCACATACGCGGGTCATTATAAGGAGTCATTGTTACCTGATAATGACCGCGCAGTTGTTTGCGTAAAAGTAGAAATAATCTTATTCGATTGGATCGCGCTATTACGCAGGTTATTAATACCCGATAAAATCTGCTAGAAACAAAGTGGAGAGTTTGTGATTTCCAGAAATTCAGCCAACCATTACCTGCTTGAACAGTACAGCACACCGTGTATTGCAGAATTTCACGTACACTTTTACGTGAATACTAATCACTTAATCAATATCCCCTATTGTTTTAAATAAAAGCTATATCAAAATCAGATGAACACATGCAAGAATAATGTACAGACATACATATCCAGCACTTATCGAGGTTTTATTGCGTTTGGTTGTAAAGATTATGGGTTGCAAACTTCACACTTACACACCCGTACGTGGGGATTTTCTGATTTTGCATTGACTTCTGTGTCAAAGTTTTAAGTTCTACACAACTGCTTGCGAAAGCCAATACGCTGAACGGTAACGATCAATAATACGCGAATAGCAGCAACACATGTTGAAATTACAGTTTGAAGTGAGTCTTTTTACGTGGCTATTCGTTCAATACGTACGTGATAGGCAATCGTTGCATGAATAGAAAATTCTTTGCTGAGAGGGCGACATAATAAAATATACATAGGCGATCTATGGTATTGCACGTAGGCGTGAACTGTTACGTAAACGTGAGTTAAAAGTGCTCACGTTTCTGTATCCCGTCCCGTGTAACGTGGTAATCGCAATCTCTCTAGTATATCAGCCTCCTCCTGGGTAAAACTATATGAACTCTCCATTTAATCTATACTTTTCCTTTTTCTATTGAGTAGGGTTCTGTGGAAGATGAGTGTGTTGTGCAGTTATGAATCATATCATAGGTACAAAACAGGAACGGTTTGATATGTATGCTAGCTATGTGCTAACCTGTGGCTGCTCCTTGGCTTTGATAATCATGATACTCTCCCCCGATGTATCGATGCCAGCTCTTCCAGCTCTACCAACCATCTGCTTGTACCTGCTAGTCGTAAGAAGATCCTTAGCTATGTATGGACTTCTTAAAATGACCCTGAAAATTAAACAAAATACAACCGTTTCTTCCTTACTATGGCCAGTTAAAGGGACTGGCCTAGATTCTTCCCACTAATTTTTTACCTACATATTTTTTACATGAATCAACAAAACATGTTTATAGTAATATAATCTACCAATAGTTTTCCATGATTTTGAAGAATATTGGAGAAAATTGCAATTCTTTACCAAGTTTATTTTTTTACGGCGGCGCAAAAAATGTTGTGAAAACAGTGTTTCTAATTTCAAATTTTAAAAAGATCTTGTTTCTACAACTGTGATGGGTAAATAAATTATTTTTGATGAAATTGTTTCTCTTTTAATATGTGTTAAATTATTTCCAGGAGCTTTATTTGATCTCTTATCTGGTAAATACATCAGAGGTACAAAAATTAGGATTTAGAAAACACAGGATAGTCACACTACCATCACAGAATGATATATAGTAAATTAATTCTCTCTCAATTTGCGCCATTTCTGTGTAATTTTTGTACTTTCTAGGATTTACTACACTTGTAGGCTTTACTTAGAGCATTTCTATAAGTTGTTTAATTTTGAATGGAATCTAGGCTAGTCCCATTAATTCTTGTTATTTCAAATCTCTCATCTTGATTGGCACAGCATTCTAGGATATCAATATTTTTGTGTGCCCTCTTCCAACCTTGCTACCATAAACACTTCTTCATCAAGCATTCTACGTCACTGTAAGTTTTGTGCATGAATTTGAAATTTGTTACTATTGCTATAGTGAAGGGAGACAGGCCACCCCATGCAGCTACACTGATGTACTCTGTAGTGATCTATCTAAAGGGCAGATTGAGGGGTCATTTTGTATGTCTGTATTGGACAATCAACTTTTGATTTTGCAATAATGAGAATTGCTATACTTACAAAATTGATGTGAACAATTTACAAAAAAATGAAACAGATAAGGAAACAGATGTTATCATTCTGTCTATGTTTCGTTAAAACTTACTCTTATATGTGATGATATATCAGTAACGTAACAGGTAGATGCAGAATGCCCCATTTTTTTTTCAATCGACTGGTTTTCTTTACATACCAAAATGAAGAAATAAGCCTCACCAGTACAAAAATTAACTTACCCCCTCTGACACAAAACCTCCTGTTACGTCCCTGATTGAAAAAAAGCCGATTTGATTTAACTGACTTAACAACATACAGTTTTTTAAAGGTAGTTTACCATGTTTGAGAGAGAGTCTAACAACTATGTCACATGAATGTATATATCTTTACTGAAAATAACAGTTACCTTTTTGCTGGTAGATTCACACCAGCTGCCAAAGTTGAAGTGCACGTTAACAGGCACAATGTACCCTCTGAATAAGCATCTTCTACAAGCTTCCTCTCATCCATAGTCAGTCCACTGTGGTGATAGGCGATACCATAAGGCACCGTCCTCTTGAGGGTGGAGCAGAGATGGTTATCACATTCCCTTTTCAGTGATTGCAGGAGTTCCTTTTTGTCCTTTGCTTTGTGTGCCATGATCTTCTTTGCAAAATCCCTGATTACAGATTATAAAAAACAATGATGATGAAAATGATGATGATAATAACAATAACACTAATGATAATAAAAACAAATGTGACCCACCATATCAAAAGGTACCTTAACACTTAAAAACGCGAAAAAAATCGACATCGCCGCTCCATGTAATTGCCAAACTTAAAGCAGCGGGTCTCTCAGTGGCAAAAAAATTCAAATTGACCCAGTCGTTTTTTGTGCTAATTAGCATAAAGTGATTTTTCGAGGGCGCTGTTCAAATTTGTTTTGCCCATAAAATCGAAACCGAATAATTTTTTTCTAATTTTATTTTTGCAATGTAATTGTACTTGCAATGTGCAAATTTGAGCAAAATTTCATGCGAAAATTCCTTTGGGAACACGGTTTTTGAAATTTTACATGCTTTATCATTGACCAGACTTTCAACGTAAAATTCATACTGGAAGGATGTTTTTTTAAGGGGGGGTTCCTAGGAACCCCCCCCCCCCCCTTGGGCACCAACGGGTGGGAAATACCTTGGTCACTTAAGTGTTAAGGACGGCATAGTAAATTACATGATACGGGCCATTGAAACTGAGTGTATAGTCAAAAAACAAATTTCTAATTTCTTCAGAAACGTTACATTTGAAATGTATTCATGCAGGTTTCGACATCCAAAACATAAGAAAAATGTGTTAAAACCCAGATAAAAATCCTCTCCATTCCAAGTTTTATTCAGTTCAAAAACTTTAAAAAATCAATTTTCTTCAGAACTATTATAGTTTTCTGAATCAGCCCATGCCTTTTACCAATTTGGATATAACTTTGCAACCGAACATCCAATAACCAAAAGCAAGGTGTCATTTTAAATCTTAAAATCTCAGCTTTTAGATGAGACAAAAAATCAATTTTGATTTAGGACCCTTAGGCTGCAATCACATAGAAGTATATGTATGGTATACAATATTCGCTGTACACTCCCAGGGAAGGTACTTGATTTTGAAATTAGAATTCTCCTCACTAAGAATATGAGTGCCAGCCTTAAGGGCCCTGTCAACCCTTTTTTTTTCAGAAATGGTTTTTGCTCTGTAACTCGGCAACAGATAATTAAATTCAAATAAAAGTATACATTTCTAGAATCGTATTTGCATACTGAACATGATGGTCAGGTTATTTTTGGACAAAATAAGTATTTTTGGACATAGGGTCCAAAAATCATGTTCTTGGACCCAAAATTTTACGGGAAAGCTAACTAAATTTTCCTTCGGTACAATTTTGAACCATTTAACTTTTTAGAATCTAAAAAGCAATCTAGGAATGCATTTCTTAAAAAATTTTGATTTTGGACCTAGGGTCCAAAAATCATGTTTTTGGGCCCAAAATTTTACGGGAAAGCTAACTAAAATTTTGCTTCGGTACAATTTTGAACATATTACTTTTTAGAATTTAAAAAGCAATGATTTTTTTTTTCTTAATTTTTGAGATATCGTCAACAAATTTGTCAACAAAATGTCAAAAATCCCACTCCTGCTACAATTTTTGGCAAAATATGCCACATTTTGACCTATTTTGGCAATATTTCAACAACGAAAAAAGATAAAAATCAAAAATTTGAGAAATGCGTAGATAATGCTTTCTAGATTCTAAACAGTAAAATGGTTCAAAATTTTACCTAAACAAAATTTAGATAGCTTTCCCGTAAAATTGTGGGCCAAAAACATGATTTTTGGACCTTTTTTGGACCTTAGGCCCAAAATTTCACATTTTGGGCCAAAAATAACCTCACCATCATGTTCAGTATAATGCAAATCCACTTCTAGAAATGTATACGTTTATACAAGCCACATCGTGGGCCGCCTGTTAAGTATGCTGAATGTCCAAACTTGTGCCGTGTTCATCTTACCTTGGCATATTTTTACATATAATCTCTGCTACATTTTGGCAGTTTTTCTTGGTAGCACAAAATATCAAGCAGGAAAAATCTGGTATCACTTCTAATGCTAAGCCAATCAGATGATCTGGATCAACCTTGGTCAAGGCTTTGGAATACTGAAACAAAAGTGAAAAGTGTATACTGAAGAAGGCTGAGAAATATGCATAGTATAGGCAGGAGCGGACATCAAGGAGTTTTGTTTATATCCGGGATGTTTGTCCAAATAGCGCGGTGAAAACAATTGCCGACTTCCCATTCAACTCAATGGACAAAATGCCGACTCTCGGAAACTTTGATTGATTTTAGCAAATTTTCAAAATATTTTGATTCCAAAATCATATGAGATGTGTAGTATTCAAACCACAACAAAATGACAAACAGCTCATCATTTCAAACATTTCTCTCCCGCTAAAAAAGAAAGAAACTGAAGGAATACATTGACTGTTTTCACCTTGCATAAAGTCCAATGCGAGTTATTTTCAGATCATTGTGCTGTGTTTATTACGTATACGTAGGTCTGCTTTTGGCTATACTAAAAGATTAACAACAATCACACAAATCACAAACAACAGATTCAAGCCAAGATAAAATTGGACTTGAACCCAGGACCTCTTGCATGCTTTGGCAAGTGCTTCAACTATTGAGTTCTTGACCTCCGAAATAAACTAGGAGTTTTAACACTTTAAAAGTGGTCAAATGGGGTATGAACCTAACATTTGCTTTTTGCACATCAGTGCAAAAACCCACAGCAATTGTTCAATGCCTTTCCATGTAATTGTCTAACTTAGTGATACGCTTTATTGATAGCAAAAAACTTTAAATCAACCAATCCTTCTTGTGCTAATTAGCATAAGGATTTTTGAGGGAACTCTTCAACTTGGTTTTGCCCATTAAATCATAACCCAAATTTATTTCAGAAATGTACTTGTATATAATTAGAACTGTAAACATGATCTGTTTTTTAATGAAAAATTACATTGGAAAATGAGTTTATCAAATTTTTGCAAATCATTTCTGGCTGCCATTTTAAAATAGCTATTCCAATTTTATTTTTGTTTTGTTTTGGTTCTTTTGAAGTAATTTATCTGTAACAAAAGAGCCTGTCTAAAATTACTTTGTGAAAGCACCTTTCTGACGTTGGGTTCATATGGACCCCCTCCCCCTTGACAGCTTGAGTGTTGATAACTAAGCCTATTAATAACCCAATATTCATGACAGAATGATCTCGGTACACAA
>JXSR01S010338.1:91587-104246 GCA_000969725.1 Ophiothrix spiculata
GGAAACTAATGTAAAATGTTCTAAATTAGTGACATTAAATCCCAGCAAAATAGCTGATAAATTGAAATTTGCTAAATTTTATTCTCGCCGAATTAAATCACTTTACACTACCCACTGAATACCTTCATTCCATGTTTTTACAACACTATTCATTACGGATCCCCCTAAAAAATTAAAAATGTGTTTTGTTTACTTACTGGAAAGGTGACGGTCCTTGCATGAACAAACTTCTCATCCGGTTGGAGATGAGTTCCTTCTTGCACTTCAAATATGTTATCTTCAACTTTCACATACTCTTTCAGTTCCACCTGTAAGTAACATAGCATACACATATGAGTAAATTTCAATTCAGAGTGACTCAAATTTGCATTAGATGGGGTGCACCCCAGGGCTAAGAACTCCAACCCATTTATCATATCAGGCAATGTTTCTGAAAATGGTACCCTTGAGGATTCTTCTCAAATTGGACACATTTTGAAATATTCTGGTTTCATATTCTAAGTTCCAGAAATTTTGATCAACTTTACAATAGTTTTGCATGATTTTTTGACAATGTGACCTGAGGCAAAAATTATATTCTGATTCTGATATAATACGATTATAGGTCTGGATCATTCACATTAATTTTCATACTAAGGCCCTGTGGGGAAATAAAACCAGAAGGCCCAAGTTTCCCGAACTGGACCTGACAGGATCAAAACCGGGTCGGAAACTTTTTTAGAGCTATTTTTGGGTTTGGTACAGTCCAGGAAGAATATTACCAGGATTGACCGGGTCAGGGAAATTTTACATTCAGTCCGGTAAATGTGAAAAGGTCGTTCGGGGTAAGAATAAAATAGAGAAACAAATATTGTTGTGTCTTTTTGTGAAAGTTAAAGGTCAAATTTACATCACAGTTTGTCTTTCGTACTGCTATCTAGCTGTTACTAAGCATATGCAACGTATGTTACATAATAACTTAATTGTGAGTCTTCATCATTTTTGTTCTCAAATATAATTACAATTTTACCAAGATGATTTAAATTGAGACTTTAATTTCTCCTTCACTGAATTAGGTAAATTTAGACTTGTGACGTCACCAAGATTTTGCTTTTATAAACAATTACATATAAATGTCCTGTAAAGCATGAATCTATGATTGGTAAAAAATGGGCCATTTGAAGTCATACATGAATGTTTTCGAGAAACATAGTACAAAAATTGGAAAATGCTTTAGTGTTCATTTTTGTTTTAAGACATTTTTGTCCTTGTTAAACCATAGAGATATTATGGTTATACACCATAATAATAAATTGAGACTGGGGGAAAGATATCCATCTTGACCGGGAAAAAGATATCCATCTTGACCGGGAAATCATGAAACAGGTCCAGGTCGGTCCAGTCTAGAAAAATCTTTTTGGGTCGGGGTCGGTCGGGGCAAGCTAAATTATTTATCGGGACAGGCTGGTCGGAAAATTGTCGGGGAACGACAAGGTAGTAGTAGTAGTAGTAAGCCAAGATTTTAAATCTGGTTTTATCCCCATCATGGGGGTGGCCGGATTCACCTCACACTCACAGCAAGGTCAGTGTGAGAAAAAAACTTGCCCCGCAGGGTATTATTTCACAGGTCCATATATGATGTATATACTTACTGGTCTGAAATCACTTGTATACAGGTCAGCTTTCATAAATGTGCACAGGTCCTGTATATTACTCAGCGTTGCACTCATACCAATGATCTGTGCAGACTTGGTGTACAGAAGCTTTGAGAGGCACATCTCTAGGGTAGCACCACGTCGACTACCATCACCCAGCATGTGAAGCTGTTATATCAAAGAAAAAGATGCATGTTTTCATTAAGTATTAAATATGAGATAGAAACCATCCTAAAATTGGAAATCATCCTAAAATTGGAACTTCAACAATCAACTGTGCGAAGTTGCAACCATAACTAATGGTCTGAACAACAAGCATCTGATTCTTGAAATTGATCATGTGTCCCACAATGAGCAATGAGCCAATTCACAAGTGTGGAATTAAGAAAGTCATATAGGAGAGCAAAAACATCAAAGATGATCACATAAACTTGGACACAAATATCTCATAAGGCGGAACTTCTATGATTACCATCAAAATTAAACTTATATTAAAGATCATAATTTCACACTTTCTGACTGTCCATTAATGCCAAAAAATTTGCAATTAAATATTTTAAATTGTTTTTCTGTTGCATGCATGTGCCATATACGATTTGCACTCTGGACTGGCCTCTCATTAAATCTAAACAGTGGACTCCTCATTAATTCCATATTGTCACCCTGACTTTGTCACCCTGACTCATGTGGTTGGTATGGCACGCTACAGCTGTGATAAAGCAGCACTTTTAAAACTAAAGCTAAGGCTTCATGAGCAGTTAACACATGTATATTAACCCTTACCCTCCTACGTATTAAAAAGTACTACAGGCAGAAATCAGGAATTAGCCCAAGTCCGGATACGTCGTCATAGAGAGCGGATGTAAATGGGCACAGAATTGCTGTCAAGGCAGGCTGCGCTCAGTGGCTTTCCATAGCTGGACATTGGATCAGGATGCAGGGGTCAGGGGTTCGAATCCCTGGGGGAGCCGGGGAGGGGGTCCAGAAATTTTTGTATGACGTATTCAGACTCGGACAGTTTTTCAATTTGCGAGAGTTAGGGTTAATATAAATACAATATTACATACCTCATCCACAACCACTAGTCCAACATTTGCAATCCTCTGTTCTTGAATTAAGTTATTGACCAGGCTGTGTGCTTTCTCTATCGTTGCGATATACAGTGTCCGTTTCTTTCGTCGTTTTCTTGGTGGGATGGCGCCTTTGCTTCCTGCATATTCTTCAACAAGGAAGCCTAGCTCAACTGCAAATACTGACAGATTAGTTACCTGAGAATAAAGTTGGTTAAAAGAGTATTTTAGATATTCAACTTTAGAATTTGTTCACATTTTAGCCCTTTGATGTTTAGGGTTCACATAAATTTAGTCCATTTACACCCTAAAATTCACACTGAAAGTTGTTTCACATGCGATGTGCAAAAGAGATTGATCACACAATTGGTATTAAGGCAGATTAAGGATTAAAGACCAATATTTTGCTCTGCCATTAACCCCTTGAACCAGGGTGGCCAGTATACCGGCCCCTACTTAAACTTGATTATACACTGGAGGCCGGTTTCCAGTCATTGCAGTGTCTTGTGTTAACAAGTGCACATATGGACAGAAGTTCACCATTTTACTTTATTGTTTGTTTCTATTACAAGTATGACATAGCAACCTTGTATAAGTTCGAGAAATTGTCAAGTTCAAGTTCACTTGCCCTCTGCATACTAATTTCCCTCTAGGGCATTCATATATGTCAATAATATATTTTACAAAGATTTCTCTGCTATAAGCCTATTTAGCTTCAACAACTTACACTATTTCTAGTTTGAGCTTTTACATTCCAATCGAAAAGTCTCGAGACTTTATCAATGATAAAATGGCACAAACAAAGAAATTATCTGCTAAGAGGCTTTACATGCTGTGTTGGTAGCACTGAGGAATTTGATGATTCAGATTGTCATAAAAGTGATGATTTTGAGTGAGAACATTCGGAGAGAGAACGATGGAATTCCAATAAAAATATCACATGGTATGTCTAGGTGGTTTTTTTAATGATTATCTATTATTTATTTTTGTATAGGTAAGTGCAAATATTATAAGTTGAGTATTATAAGTGCACATATCTAAAAAGCAGCTGTGGGGTCAGTGTGGGGGGCTTAATATGCTGTGGGGTTAGTGTTAAAAGGGTTAAGGAGTTGAATAATAGTAATATACAAATTCTTACAATGTGGCTTCACCATTTATGACCAATGTTAAGTCAAAAAAACCTAACAAAATATAATATTATTGTTATCAAATTTTTGCTCTTATTTTGTATGAAAAATAGAAATATTGACACAAATTACAAATCCTGATAGTGGGGAAAGAAGTGTTCCTGAAAAAAAGCTTTCTGGTATCATCAGACTTCTCTGTGAATACAACAAACTTCAATTCAGATCCCCTTTGACTTCTGAACTAGAATAATCTTGCCAACATGCAAAGTGACACATTGAGCAATCAGCTGGCAAACACAGTGTGCATTGCTTTTTCAAGAATTGTAAAAACAAAAATATAAAACCACATTCCGCTATGCAATTTTCAGACCTGCTACAGGAAACAGATTTGTTTATTTTTTGGGCCTAATCTCTATGAACAATACCTTTTCCTGAACAATTGCCACGTAAGGCACCACAAGTATAGCATCCATCTTATGACCAAGCAGCTGCTGCATAATGAGAATTTCCGCCACTAAAGTTTTGCCACCACTTGTTGGTAAGGAGTAGATGAGATTATGGCCTTCTTGTATTGCTGGTAATGTTAGACACGAGTGTTGCCAATCTGAAAAATACACACAAATCAGTACAGTGAAACCTGTTACCTTGTTAATAGAACATCTGCTAAATATCAGTAAAAATGACTGATAAATATATAAACTTTACTTAGTGTTTGTGTATGAATTAGAATTCAGCTATGGTGGATATTTCATGGCAAACCTGATTTAAAGGGGAGGTCTGTCAAATATAAAGCATGTTTAAATGTACCAGTGAGATCTTGTGGTGATTTGGAGAACCAAAATTTTGACATAAAAATGGAATAAGTTGGCATATTGTTTTATAGAGTTGGCAACACACCATACCTATAACTGATACATTTAAACACAAGATACCTTGAATTTTGACATGTAACACATGCCCTCATCAGAGGAAAACCTGTGATGTTGTTCGGATTTTGACCTCTGATGTCAGTCAGCAGAGGCTCTGGAATCAAATTTTACACCCAGTCTAAACTAACGCTGTCAATTTCCGTTTAATTTGCTAAACGTTTAAATGGATTTCACCTCAACCGGTTAAATGACAGTTTTATGATCTACTAAAATTTAGCATTATTATAATATTTAACAAAAAAAGTCTTGACTTGATCTATGTAAACAAACTCGGGGAGTCGGAATGCAAGTGCGCATTAAAACATAAGGCAGTCTTTATTGTTTAAATAAACACATTTTATACTGTATCGTCGTAAAATTGAGAACTCAAAATGCACATGGTTTGGTTTACTTAAAAAGATTCAGTCAAAAAGAACCATGTTTTTTCACTTTGTTTACGTTTTCACATGATTTAATGATTTGCTATATACAGACTGTTTTTCGTTCAGCAAAATCTCTAAATGTTTAACCGGTCGTCGTCCATTTAAACAGATAGTATCAACAGCGTTAGTCTAAACCTTAAACCTCTTTTGTAATGTAACCAAAGGGTTCCATTATGCACTCATTTTTGGCAAGACTTCATACTAGAAACAAAAACTGTTTTGGTTTGGACAATGTATTTTGGTTTGAAGTGCCTCAGAATTGTTCTCACTAAGAGAACACCGAGTCAGGAAAGGAAATGCAAAACCAAGATCTGTTTTGCACCTAAATCAATAATCCAATTTATATGTCTCCCTTTTGTGACTTACTTTCAGGGATCATTAATTAGTATCTTGGTTTAGAGTCTTGGTTTAAAGAGATGGTACATAACAAAACAATGAGCCTTGGGCCCAAAGAAGTTGTCTCCTTGTTTCCTTGGGCAAGAAACTTTACTCTACTTGCTCTGTGGTTTGGAAGTCACGTTAAGCCGTTTGTCCCCTGTACGAATAGACTCCTTGACGGGATATACATGCATGTCATGCAAGTACAATGTATATTGATTGATTGATTGATTGATTGATTGATTGATTGATTGATTGATTGATTGATTGAATGCCATTGCTTTGAGGCACTTAAAACCAAGATGCATTAATATTGTCCAAACCAAGGTGTGTGTTTTTATTTCTAGTGTCAGAACTCAGATGACCACCAGCACAAGACCTGGCAGTTCCATTCACTTTAAATTGTTGTAAACAAATAGAAATGTGAGCAGTCAACCACTTGTTTGTTTCTATTTGGTCCCTTGACAAGTTTGTTTCACACTCATCCCCATAATATCACTCACCATATAATTTTTCTATTCCTCGATGCACTTTGAGCAACTCCTGCACTTTACTAGGCAGTCCATAAAAAGGTCCCACATCCTTGTCCCCAACTCTATCCTGCACCTCCAACGCTTCGCTCATCGCCACATCAATGGAAGCTTTCCTCAGCTGAGCAGCTCTGTTCTGTACAGGTGTCACAATTTTTGCATTCCTTTGAAGTCTTTGTTTCAGTCGGTTTGCAATTGTGCTTTGTGGAGTTTCACAGGGCTGTCTCCTATTTGGTGTAATGTTTGTATTTGATGCTAATGGTGTGGTACTTGGTCCTTGAGCTGTATCGATACATGTGGATTTTGTAACTACGGGTGTTTTCATATTAAAGTTAGTTCTTGCTTCAACATTTGGATTAATAATACTATTTTGATTTGGAGTTCTTTGGAGATTTGCTTGAGGTTCTGGATTGAAACCATCATGATTAGAAATACTTGCACCATGATTAGGAGTTCTTGACAGATTAGGATTTTTGGGTATTGTATCATGGTTTACCTTACAAGAACCCTCAATATGACTGAACCATTTTTCTTGCACTGGGGTTACAGATGTGGACGGTTTTGTCAAAGACTGTTCATTCTCTATATGAACATCAGTACCGGACAAAATTTTTACAGAAGTCTTAGCAACGCTACATTTGTTATCACTGTCATTCAATGTATTCATACTATCAAATTGCAAGTCATTATTTTGAATACTATCAAATTGCAAGTCATTATTTTGATTATTATTTGAATTGATTGCACCATAGTTCCCAGCTTCATCGACGCCAGCCAATTTCAAGTCATTCTGGCAGCCATTTTGGTTGCTAGCACCCTGTGATTCAGCCACTATTTTACTTAAATCAAGATTCTCAAACATGGAGTCTTCAGCATCCCAGTCATCAGCTCTGTCCATTGCAGCAGGTTTTGGTTCTGTAGTTGATGTTCTTTTTATTACTGGACTGAGATTACTGCACACAGTTTGAGGTTGGATTACCTGTAGTTTGAAATGGAAAATAAACAAAGATAACTCGTCATGTGAGTGCAAGAAAGTCGTATCTGCAATGGCTGCCCGAAGTTTTTTTTTTTTTATACTTTGTCACAACAATGTGAGAAATCCCTCAAAATGTCCCTGTCTTAAGTCAATGGTTCTTGAAATGGTTTTTAAGGTGACACCTGTCATCCGAAGAACCATTTCAAGAACCACTGACCCAAGACTGGAGATTATACAGTGTGCAATCCAAATTTATGACAAATGGCAGCTATTGCAGATACCACTTTCTTGCACTTACATAACAAACTTATGTAAGTAAATGATCGATGAGTTTCTAATAATTAACATAAAAAAGACACAGAAGACAGCAAGAATGTTGTATGCAAAACTTCCATTTTTCGTCAATTTGCATACACACCGCATGGTTATCTAGTATTAGGTCAGTTGTATCTAAAATGGTTATTTGGATGTTGGTCCCCTCAAGAGCCACTGACATATGGGAGATAGTTTGTAAGGGTTTTTTTTTTGTAAAGTCTTGCGACAAACTGCTAAACAATATAAATCAATTATCAGCAGTAAGGTGCTCAATTACATGCAAAGATTCTGAGTTCAAACCCTAGTGGTGCCAAACTTAAGTGTGCTTGAAGTTGTTCATTTTTCGAGATCTAAAGATCAAAGTCATTTTGTTTATAAACTTGGTGGTTCTGAAATTAAGGCTGTTGATGACTTCAAATTGCTTGGTGTTGTGTTCAACTCATCCCTGTCTTTCTCTCACCATGTTGACTCTGTTTGTAAGAAAATATCTCGCTTGACTGGTTTCTGTATTAGAATTTCTCGGCATATGCACTTCAGTTCTCTTTTGCATCTTTTTAAAACATTGATTCTCCCTCACCTCACATATTGTGCTGTCGTTTGGAATCCATGCCAAATTGGCTTACTTGATAGGTTAGACAGAAGTCAAAGGAAAATTTCTAAGGTTTAATGTACAGAAAAATGTCCATCTGATTTATCATATGAAGCAAGACTTGTTGAATTTGGGCTGCTCAAAACTTGTGACTTGTTTAATTTTCTTCGCTTGATTTTCTGCTTTAAACTTATCAATGGAATTGGACCTCAATCTTTCCTTCAATTTTTCAAACCCTCTAATATCAATGAACTTAGGTTTCTTCACACTACTTCTCGCACTAATGCCTTCTTCAATTCTGTTTTTGTCTCCTTTCCAAGGTTATGGAATGTGCTCCCTCTGTCTGTTAGGTCTTCATCATCCATTAATCTCTTTAAGACTTCTAGTAAAGAAAATTTGCTCAATTAGTTTGTGGTTATTTTATCTGCTTGTATTTTAATACTTTTATTATTTAATGCATAATTGTGTGTTTGTCATATTTCTATTTATTGTATATTTACTAAGTTTATAAGGAAAGGAAAACACACTTTGTGTTTGGATTTGTAGTCTATTTTTCTTTTCCTTGATTGTCATATAATTACACATTTTGTTTTTCATTGTTTGTGATTTATGATGATTAAATAAATATTATTATTATTATTCCTTTCAACCTTGGACAAGGAAATAACTACACATTGTCTTGAGAAAACCCTTACAAACTAGGAGCTGATCCAGGCAATGATAGCTTATAGGCCTATTAAAATGGTCTTATTCTTATCAAGGTTCAGTACCCTATACAGGTTACTGCTGAACCTGATATAGTGCTTGGTGTGGAATGGAGTTCAACTGAGCCACAGGGGTCATCAAATACCTGTACAGTACTGTGCTAAAGCTACATGGAATTGCAAATCAGGGGTCGATTTCACTAAACGTTAAAATGCATCGTTAACCCATCGTAAGACCAAAACCCATCGTTAGCTATGACTACCTCTTGACCCCACGCAACGTTAAAAAAGTGTTTGGTTTTTTTAATGCATAATTTGTATACTTTACGATGCGGCGAACACTTATGAAGGGTTTTCATGTCTTTGTGATATCTAGTTGTAGTTACGAGCTGAACCCTTCGTAAGCTACGATGCATCGTAATGTTAGTGAAATCGACCCCAGGGAGGCATACTGCACTATGAATCCCCTGTATTTTTATAACACATATCAACATAGATACAACTTTCTTGCATTCACATGGCAGGTTACATACTGATTGGATTTCTCTGTTTTTTCTGTAGGGAGGTAACTGGGTATTCTGACTGGGTAACCACCCGTGTTACCAAAAAGGTGAGACCTGGACAGGTCTCCAGACTTGCAATATAGGGTATCAAAATTGATCCGGTGTAGCAGGAATGTAAGTCCCCCGATCTTATTTTCCGGGTTGTAAAGTAAAGTATAGGCTAACAGCTCTCAGGCAACATTAGTTTCACACTTTACTCCATTATGGTCTATATGGAAGGCGGGCTGCCATTTCAGGGGGACTAAGATTCCTTTCACATCGGTACTCTGCAAGTCTCACATAGGGTATCAAATTTGGCCTTTAAGTTTCTGATAAGGTATCAAACTAAGAAATGGTTGAGTTAGTTATGATGCCTTAAATTGCTAATAAAAAGGTTCAAATACCTAGAAACACTTCTTAAAATTGTTCAGAAGATGTTCAGTTACATTTTACTCGATTTCTTGTAATAATTATTTTTTCACATTTGTGTACTAGGGTCTCAGATAGGGTATTCATTTGAACAGGTATGTTCCCGGATAGGGTATCCATTCAAACAGATATGGTAGATTTATGGTCTCAGATAGGGAATCATATCACCCATTTCTGCCAAATTTTAGTCTCACTTAGGGTCACCTTCAGAAATGGCAGAACTCGGGTGGTTACCCGGGCACAAATATCAGTTACCCCTCTGGGCTGTAAACTTTTAATTGTAGTTCAGAGTATATTTGTATCAGTTGCTTTGTTGAGTGCAGCTTGAGTGAAAAATTTGTGTGAATTCAGATTTGGGAGCTGCAATTGACCTCATGTATTGAAAAAAGATGCATCTGTTTGCAACATGCTGAACAAACAGGGGGTAACTAATATACTACCATTTTTATTCCAGCATGAATACAAAATTGGGGGTATCGGGTTTTTTAGTGATGATCCATTGCATCTTGTCATATTGCGCGAATATTGAACACACATGCACACGCTTTGCATGCAGGTTGGCGTATCATTTGCGGTAAGTATTATTTACACAGTTTGTCTTTATGCACTGCCAATTAACGGCACTAGGAGTTGATTTTGGTGGGCATCGAGTGGACCCAAATACCCCCAATTTGAACTCCATGACTGATGACGCCATTACATGGGCCAGTATACAAAACAACACATCAGTAAATCATAATATTCTGATAGTAGAGTTATTGAATTATGAATAGATAGTGACAGGCGAATGCATATTGTTCACTCACCTGTCTATGCGAGGACGATGGTGTAGATGTGATACTGAACAGATCATCTTCAGCCCTAAACTCATCCTCCGCCCACTCATCATCAAATCCCTCCTCGCATCCTTCTTGCGTCCCAGTACCCATATTACTTGATTTCCATTCGGCCTCATCTCTCTGTGTAGCGGTTACGAAGGATCCACTGTATTGCGATGCCAATGATTTCTGAGTTGACAAGTTTTGATGCGAGTGAAATAGAGGGCGCTTGTTGGTAGCATTTTTGATGTCACTGTGTTGGCTGAAAATTTTAGTTGGTGTGGTACCATGATTGCCTTGAGGCTCATCCTAAAATAAACAAATATATTTTGCAAGTGATCTTAATGCACTGTTGTGATCACTGCATAGATTTTCATCCCAACATGAAGATCAACTTGGGGGAAATTCAGGTTTATATCAAATAATGCTTAATCAGAGCTTCTGTAACACATCTTTTCATGTAATTTTGGACGGATGCACAACCATTTCTCTGTGCCAACTTGAGGTTGACCAAGACCTGAATGCTCTGTCATGGACGAGCCATAACATAGGCAGAATATGATCTGAGATCACTGGTCTCAATCATTGAAGATTTCTTTTAATATTGGATTGAGATTTCAATCAACCTTGACAGCTTCATATCAAGGCTTAGGGCCATAAGGCTATATCAATGTATCATTCATCTTTAGAGGACCACCAGGTCTTGAAATCTTATTTGCAGTGTTGCGATACTATACTTTGATCAACACTAAATAGGCGGGAATTATGAGTATTCATCTACAAGCAAACATAAATCCCACTTATACACGCGCGCCGTAGATACTGATGGGTGAGTCACACGTACAACAGACACTGCACTGCGTGTCCTGCAGTTGTGCCTTGTTCAGCAACGCACACGCTCAGTCTGTATTAATTCACGATGTGAAAAGGACCGCCTATTTGGTGTTGATCAAAGTATAGGCCCTTGATATATGCAGACTTCAACCACTGGTCTTGGTGTATTTACATTTGTTTGTCAGTTAAACAAATACTGCACTTATATGGTACAATGTTGACTTGATTAGCTTAAGTGAAAAAAATTAACATTTTGTAGATGAAAGATGACATAGTTTGTGGTAGTATTATTTGAATGCATATCAAAGTCATGAATGTTATCAAATAACCTGAATTTTATTGGATAAAACCAAGTTTTGATTTAACAGAAACTGAAATGCCACTTCCAAACAACATGTAAAAAAGTTGTTACTATATTAAAAAACACTCTGGCCCGTATTCCAGAAAGGTGTTTAGCTAAATCATGGTTTAACTGAGCATCAACTGTCCAGGAATGACATACTTCATTGCAGCTTTCAAGTGGAACAGTTCAATGAGCCGTGCTGTTGAGGAGAAATAAAACCATCGTTTAGCTAAACTCTTCTGGAATATGGGCCTATGTGTTTAGAGCAAATCTGAGGTAATTCTTTAACAAAAAATACCACATATCCATCCATAAATGACAGATTACAATTTGGTTCAACATATATCACAATACCATTAAATTCACCATGCATTAGCTGCATTATTTGAGTATGACTTACAGATGGTATCAAACTCTCACATATGAAGCTAGCATCAGTCTCATCACCTCTCTGACTGACAGTGACCAGTGATTGGTCTCCAAAACCACTCCTCATGCGTTTATCAACATCTCTGCTTGAATGACTGCCAGATCGCTTGCGTGAAGTCGCTACCCTTCTACGTGGGCAACCAAAATCACTCATGATTCATAAGTCGTGGAAAACATGCTTTCATTTACCTGTAATGAGTAGCACACAAATTTCGATTCATTTTAATTAATTTATTTATTTTCCATCAAACAAACACAAAGAAACAAGAGATGGAGGAGGCACAACGATAAGCAAAAGCCTATAAAATTGATGTGCCCCCTAACATTAAAAAACACAAATATTACTTTACAACAAAAACAAATATAAATAGCAATGAAAATAAGAACAATGTTATAAATCAAGGCACTAACATACCGCACACCCCACTTACTAGACGGAATTGGGTATGTCAAGAGGCATTTTTTAGTAGAAGCATTTTGAGCATTGTTTCTAGGTCAGTTTTTTGTGCTGATTACAAAAATGCCGGTTGCCCCAACTGATTTTTGAGTGCAAAGGGGTCAAAATTTCAAAATTCAAAATGGCCGCCAAA
>JXSR01S010342.1:34670-50018 GCA_000969725.1 Ophiothrix spiculata
ATACCAGAATTCTATGTAGGTAAGTTTTCAAGCAACAAGAAATAATTCAACAACTTGCTGTATCTCCTTATACAGGAGCGTACCGTTGTTGATTCATGATGAATCCACAGTTGAAATTCAAAGTAGCGTGTCACGCACGGCACAGTGTTTATGCAAGTGCGTTTACGCTGTACACATTAGTCAACGCACTGTTCATCGCGCATCAGGGTCTTAAAATACGCGCAAAGCCTGGTGCTTTTGAAACAATTGAAAACGGCAAAGCAACTACATTCACAATTTGCTGCAGATTCTGTTTTTAGGAAGATTTTCGTTGAAAAGCATTCAAACATGCTGCAGCTAGGGTTGTTCATCGCAAATCAACAACAGCATATTTTTATCCCGTTTGGATGGCTAAAGCCACCCTTGCACAATAAAAACACACATACGCATGGATGCATCGTTGTTGATTTCCAGTGAACAACTCTGTAGCATGTTTAAACGCCTAATTCAAAACTATAAGTGAATCAACAGGGGAATACAGTTATCAGTAGCGAACATAAAAGTAAAACATAGGAAAGGACATTTTTCACTCATCACTTGTTTACGTGGTCTGGGTGGCAGTGCTGCTGGGTGGTAGTAATTCCATACAATGTTGGAGAAAAAAAGGTTTATTTTTCAGCTGTCTTGTACATTTACTAGTCAGCGTCTAGGGTATCATAAATTTCTAATGCATGAAATTTTTGTTTCATGATGGGGTATTTTGTCAGTATTTTGGAGACTTCAGTTTTTTTGTGTGTAGCCTATATATATACTAATCTCTGATGAAAAGCATAAAGTAGAACTTATACATGTAAGAATTTTCATTATGAAACAAATGTGTACTGTTGTGTCAGTGAAAAGAATATCCAAAATGCTTGAAAAAGGGTTCCTAATCAGCATTAAAGATATCTGCAATTAGGGTGTGATTTGTAATTATCTACACAAGTTAATACAGTATTTTTATTGGTTGAATAGGGGAGACGGGCAAAAAGTATTTTTGACTATTTTTCTGGGTGTGCGTTAATACTCAAGTACAGCCGTGTGGGTATGCGCTTCCGCGTTGCGTCTGTTTGTTTTACACACATGCAGGGAAAGTAGTAAATACTTCCACATGGTACTTATATATACGTATGGCTCACGGCAAAGTCCTGAATTTGTTGACTTATGGATTTATTTTCAAGATATATTTTGACTTTTTGAGGTGTAGTAAAACAAATACAACATGGTTTATTTCAGGGAAGTATCGCAAAATACTGTCCCTTGGTGTTGGGTGATGGAGACTTCCTCCCTTAGCTTTGCCTCGGGAGTAAGTCTCGATCATCCAACACCTCGGGGACAGTATTTTGCGATACTTCCCCTCAAATCATGTTGTATTTGTATAATGCTTGCTCGATGGTGATAACATATAAACATAACAAGTGCTGATTCCACACCTCCAAAAACAAATCACAAAAGCCAATTCTTTGTAAACTGTTAAAAGAAATCTACATGAACTAACATACAGACTATGGAACTCATTTTAAATGCTTTAAAATTCACGTTTATAGACTGTACTTTATCGAAGCATTATATTTTATTTGAAAATGCACAACATAAAAGTGCAGCAGATCTGTTGAACTGTATCTTCTTGTATGTAGATGCAAAATCTGTCTTTTGAGATATGGATTTAGCTGAATCTGCACATCCATAATCAAGATGTGTCCTGTTGCCTTTAATTTATACACTTCACGTGTCATCTAGCCAATCACAATGCAAGAATATAAATTATGCAGAGTGGATTGAAAGAAAATTCACTGCATTCCGTTTTTTGTGACGGGCGTTTTGTGTGTATGAATGTTACATTTTTTTTGTAGGGTGATGATTTATTTAGTTTAGATTAGTTTTGATTTTGATGGCCATATAAAAGCCCAATTTCTTTTCAGAAAAAAGATGCAATTATATTTTTCTGTCATATTTGAATTTAGTTTAATAAACTTGCAATCTATCATGCTTGTAAAATGAGACAAATTCAAAGTACTAGCGGTAAATTTTGATTGCTGAATTGACCGTGTGTGCATTGATTTCATCTCATTTACTCGCGACGTGAAAATTTGCATTTATTAACCTACAAATTTTAACTTGCCACTTTCACTGGAATTTATTAGACATGATGCTCTCTCTTAAAGTCCATCAGACCGCGGGCGACCCCTGGTGACATCAATCACAACATTTTTCCATAGCTTCCTGTTCTGCGCTAGGTCCTTAAGTTTGTTTAGGTTAAATCCAGTGCTGTTTGTCACTTCTTGGATCCATCGTGTACGCTGTCTTCCTCTCCTCTGGTTGGTATATTAATTCTTCATGAGTGCCACTAGATGGTATGGAACTCACATGCTTAAAAGGATTGTCCAGAGCTTGTTGTAATCCACACAGTCGAAGGCTTTGGTGTAGTCAATAAAGCACATATGCAATCGCTTCTGGTATTCCCTTGCAGTCTCCATGATCCAACGGATGTTTGAATTCGGTCACGAGTTCCCCGTCCCTTTCTGAAGCCAGTCTGGGTCTGTGATAGTTCTTGTTCCCCGTAGGGCTCCATTCTTCTCTGAATGATCTTGAGAAGAACCTTGCTTGCATGTGATATCAAGGCAATTGTTTTGTTATTGCTGCATTCCCTTGCATCACCCTTTTTTGGAATTGGTACAAATACAGAGCGTTTCCAATCAAGAGGCTAAACTCCTGTCTTCCAGACTTTATTGCACAAATGCAGCATCATATTAACACCCTCATCACCAGTTTCTTGGATCAGCTCTATTTGGATGTCATCTTCCCCTGGAGATTTATTGGTTGATATTGCTTGCATTGCCCATTCTACTTCTGATTTCAGGATTTCTGGTTCGCTAGCAGTGAAAGGAATATTGCATGGTTCTGTTATGGATGGATCTCTTGAGTACAGTTGTTTGGTATACTGTTTCCAGACATGATGTGTGTCTTATACAATTGATTTATGTTTTAAATATTCTTTATGTATATAGTTTAATATTCTGTGCTCATACTTACTTTGAAAATGTTGACTTGTTTTGCAGGGTCTATATTAGCTGTAACAGTCTCCGATCCATATGCAAAAGGAAAATCTAGTCGATTTGTTGGCATCTGTATCAGGAGAAAGGGGTATGGCACAGCCGCAACGTTTCGACTCAGGAACCATATAGATGGGGAAGGTAATTAAGTGAAGTTAAGGTAGTTTTAATTGAACTAGAATTAAATACGTAATTGATAAAGAAGAAATTAGACCAGTTGTTACGCTAAGGCGGTATGGCGCGCCGTTGGCGCAGGAGCGGTGAAAATTGTCGCAACAAGTTTTTGAAAAGCGGGACGCTGCGGGACAAATATCAAAATATCGGGACAATAATTTCTACTTTTACTGTCCCGAGATTACTGTCCCATAAATTTTTAGTCAAAATAAGCCAATTACAGCACAAATATCAAGGTTTTATATCGATTTTTGGCTGAAAATAGCAAAATTTTCTTGCGCTACGCTCGCATTTCAAACAAATTGATGGTATATATACATCGGTACGGTTAATGTGTTTGCCCCCCTTGGCTTACATGCCTTCGTACGGCCCTGGTGTGAGAAAGATATTTTTCTACCTTTATTGAGCAAATTTTCAGCCACAGCTCATGATTTGGGTGCAAGCACCTCTTTAACTTTGTCAAACTTGCTCGAATTGGCGCAAGCTCAAAAATCTTAGCAGAAACACTGAATAAGACTCAAACAGAAAGTCATGATTTTCATATTTGTTTGCTACCGGTACCTGATAAAAACCATCATATTAACTTTGTGGAAGGTGCACTTAATTTTGTGTGAAGAAATGAAAAGTACTCATTTAGCCATCAATTGTCATATTCAGTCAAGAGTTCTGGATCCAAGATTCATTCACGAAAGGACACTCCATAACAAAGAGATGAATGTTGACAAACTTTATTTTGTGCCATGGTTGAAAATGTAAGCAATGGTTGTATTTTATTGAAATTTCTGTTTTTGCAGATTTACGCTTTCTTCAAAATACCTGCAAAGTTTGAATTTAAAGCAGTTTAATTAAAAAAAAGGACAATAACAAAATGCAAGCAATTTAGGAAATATGTTGATTTGTACTGTTGATTATGCTGTTGTATAATTTTTTTTTTCTTAAATTTTTCTTTTTTAAATATGTACAGGGTAAGTGAGCACTTTGGTGTTTTTAGTGAAACGCACTCTGTAGTGTGTTTGGATACCTAAATGAAATATTATCTAACTTTGTCCTTACAGGTGTAGAGATCTGCTATTCATTGTACAGTCCACTCATAACCAAAATTGAATGTCTCAAGCTGGAGAAAAGCGTTGATAATCACATGCTGTACTTAAGAGATGCAATACCAGAGTATTCGACAATAGATCCCAACATGAAAGCTATCAAACTGCCGCCTGGAAAAGCTGTACCCATCAATGATACCAAGGTTAGTATTGAATGTCTCCCGCTGAACACTGCAACCAAACTATTTGCGATGGACCGTTCATATTTCTTGGGTTGATTAAAGTAATGATTATTTTACAGTTTTGAAGGCTTTTTAAGAAGTGGTGAGTTATGACTTGCGAATAACAATGGAAAGCGCCCTAATGGGTCATTCCAATCTCAAATGTCACAAACGTTACCAAAATGTTACATGTTCTTGACCATCAATTCCAATGAGCTTCGGATATCTTCCAGGTATGCAGCAGCCCTTGAAGATAACTCAAGCTCATTCAAATTCAAGGGCAAGATCATGTAACATTTTGGTAACGTTTGTGACATTTGAGATTGGAATGACCCTAATGCATAATTTTGATCAAAATTATCTGTTTTGCAAAAAAGTCAAAATTTTACAAAACCTTATCATCAATCGATTCCAGGATATCACTTCCATAAACCTAAGTTCTGTATTGCAGGAAAAAATTAAAAGTGCGATAAAATGATCAAAACATTAATTGTTAAGATTGCTGGCGGCCATCTTGGATTTTTGAATTTTTGACCAAAGCATTCCGAAATTCGCACTTTTTTCAAATTTATTTCTCAGATTTAGCGTCAGTATGCATCAACTCATCAAATTAACCCTAACTACCAAACGCTTAAAAACTATTTAAGTCTGAATATGTCATACAAAAATGTCCTGTTCCCCTGGGATTCGAAGCCCCAACCTCTTGCATCCCAATCCAGTGTTCAGCTATGTCAAGCCATCGAGTCTGGCCTGCCGTGGCAGCACTTTCATGGCCATCTGTAGCCCTGTCTATGACGTATTTGGACTTTACTTGTTGGATTTTGTAGCACTGACGAGGGTTATGGTTATGGTGTGATGAGCATCAGCCATGCTCTGAAACTATGACCTTAATCTGACCCTCTATAGCCCACTGCTAATATTAATGCTTGATAGACACTCTGAAACCAGCTAAACAATGCATTTATTGAAATCCTGAACAATATCCTTGAACTGTCTTCAAACTTAGAATTCAGTCTCATATGGCCACTGTAAGACATTAATAAAATGAAGTAAGGTATCTGTTTTTATCATGATTCATTCAATATTACCTGAAAATGCCTAATTCTTGCCTTTCCCCACAGGTAAAGATGAAGCCCAAACCCTGGTACATGAGATGGGAAAGGAAACAACTGAAAGGCATTGATTTATCCATTTTACCGGAAGAGAAACTTGAACACGCCAAGCTGTGGTGGCGACCTGAATGGATTGAAATGGATCTGTTACGACAGTGGTCATTACCGGATGACTATAGACGGCAGATTGAGTGGGAAGTGACACAGCATCAGAGGGAGAAACGACAAGCAAAGGAAGCTGCAGGGAATGAACTTTGAACAACTTTGCTTTATTAATAACTAACTGATATGGAGAGGCCCAGTGAAAAAGTCATGTGTATTCAGGCTTCAAAATCATCAGACTTTTCATTCATAAAAAATAACCATGAGTTCTATAAATGTGGCTGTCCAGCCCGTATGAGCCGTAAATGCCAGAAACTTCATTTTGCCCCTGCAGATACATGTTAAGGTCGTAATTTACCGAAATTGTTTTTTTTTTTGACAGATTCACAATCATTGTGCTTATTACAAAATACCATCAAAGTTTCATTACAAGAAAATGGTAGGAAATGTGAAATAAATCTGCATATTTTTAAGACAATCAGCAGAAAATATAGGGCTTACTGATCTTTGAACACGTTTATATACGTTTTACTCCCTGACAACCTTTGACGGACCATAACTTGACCTCTGGAAATCTTTGAAGTTCATAAAGGTGATATTTTAATCCTTAAATCTTTAGAAATATTTACAAAAGTAAAAATGACAAAATAAAGGTGGCATTTACAGCTGGTTTGGGATGGACGGTCGCAAATTGCCATAGATGTAGAGGGGAGATACAAGACTGCCTATGTCACCTAGAGTTGATGACAATGTCATCAGTCATTGGACTAAAAAAAATTGACTTTAAACACAAAATCAACTGGAGTTCTGCGTCACAAAGTAAAAATGCAGTATGTGCATTTATAAAATACAGCAGATACTTCCCTTTAAACTTTTGAAATTCACTTCAATCCACTCTCATGCTAAATAAGTTGTATTTACACATATTTGTGCCTCATGATATACAAGAGAATTGCTCGTTTGCTCATTTGTGCAAGATTACTTCCAAGGGAAAAGGAAGTAGTTTTTACTTTGTTGTACAGGTGTGCCTATAATCTATAATCCTTGAAGTATGCAACAATCAATCAGACTCTGTTACAAGATCTATTATAACATATCCCTTGTATTCTACAACATTGTGAACTGGTGGTTTTGCATTGTGAAAGAGACTATAGTATCGATTGATTTAGGATTGATCAAGACCAAATCAATGCATATTAAGATTTTTTACATGAATTGTTCATGAATTTGTATCATTTTGGGCTAATGTTTTTGTTAATACATGGACAATCATTGAAAATAAGTTCATTTTAATATTCACCAAGATTTTGTACATTGATATGATTAGAGAAGTACGGACTAATTTACTTCCCCTTATGGTCATATTGGTTATGTGCATTAATCGGCTGCTTGTTGCATACTTCAAGGTTTATAGAGTATAAGAGGAAACTTTCAAATACTGCTCTATGTGAATGGTGTGCAAAACCGAGAATAACGAAGAGTGGGTCATTTATAGCCAAAGGCACATTTTTGGTGGCGCTATTTCTATAAACCAAATTTTAAAGAATCTATGACCCTTAGTTTTGACATTTGCCACATGGATAAGGTAAAGGAGATCAAAAACAAATTTTATTCATGATAAATTCACACAACAAATATCTAATTAATGCAATATGCATATAATTAATTTCACTCTGAAAAGCGCCACCAATAATGAAATCTCATTTGAAAATGCATTTGTTGAGATAAAATGTGAAATTAAATTATGGAAACAAATATTTAATTTCTACACCTAATTCCAGATCTAATTTAAACACTTTTAAGAGCCTGCATTTATTGCACCAGCGCATTTTTGTCGAAAATTAATAAATGAACCCATCAGACAGCTGTATATGAAAGACATCTTTATATGAAAGATGTGATGCATCATTGCTAGCCTGGGGCTGCTAGTAGGATGAAGAGGTGGGCAACCTCATTGTAAAATGGGGTATCATTTTGACTCACCAGCAGTGTCAACGTTTGGAAAAAGGGGTAGTTTTCAGCTTAACTGAACTTTGGGTTGTAAATTGAAGTCACCTCTGCCTATAAGGGTCACTTTTCACTTGGTGTTAGTCATCTTATATCGGGTTTTTTCATGCTTTGTAATTGGTTACAAAAAGTAATAACAAATTTACGTCATTTGCACACAATTTGCACCATCTTATGCCATTTTTGGGTTCAATTTGCTATCAACAATTATGCCGTTTAGGGTTTAATTTTGAGATGCTCTGTAGTGCATGCCTACCACTTTATTTTTCAGACCTTCAAGAAATAACTGGCACAAAAGGAAAATATTAACAAATTTTATACATTGTTTTGTTGTTTGAGATCCCAAAACAGTCATTTTCTATTGTTGTCCATCTGTTAAAGGTGAGTAGATAAGCATGTACACAATACTTCATGTATGTTCTCCGGTATAATAAACATGAGGTAGAAATAAATCTATATAAAAATGGAACTTACATTTTGCAATTGTGCGACTTTGCAATTATACAGGTTGTCCCAATAATAACGCAACGAACTTCGAACTTTTCTTTTGAGAGAACAGAGCACAATGGTGAGCAAACGTTATGGTAATATTATAGAGTAGACCTTTGGCTTTTACATGATTTTTGTTTTGTTTTATTTGGATCTCTGAATCAAAAGTTATTGCACAGTTTGTAAAGACCCGAAAAATCTTGATGGTCTGATTTGTTAATCTGCAAAGATTCACCTCTGGTGACGTCATGTGGCACACGTCGAATGGAAATTGCTAAAATCATCACATGATTAGGAGAAGCATCCCTTGAATCCATTTCATGACATAAGGATTCAAAACTAATGATGATCTGCTGATATTAATCAGGTTGTTGCGTCCGGTTGAGTCAACCTGTTGCGTATCCTTTATGGGCCAGATGAATCACTAACTTACTTGTGTTCTTAAAATCCTTTGTCTTCACTTTTCTTCCGTGGTTTCTGTTAAAGATTTGTGAATAACAGAATAATTGGTTGACATCTTTCATTAGAATTCTTTTTTATTTCTCGACTCGTGCTAGAAATTTTATCCTAAACTACCTGCTTGTCATGGAATATGAGAGTATCAGGAAGATCCATACTTTAATTTAAAATTTCGACCTGTTTCAGTTAAAGATGAACTTAAAATAACACATAATGTATAGGTACAGGTCAGATAAGATTGGTTTAGATTGATTGTGCGCTAATTGGTTGCAGAATACCGCCGTATTCTCTTCATTTCAAGTTTGCATTTCTTTAGCTGGAAGTCTTAAACTTACAAATCAGACCAAAGCAGATTTAAATCTCTCTTATTCGTCATATCGTTGGACTGGAGTGGTAAAATTAAACAAGACAAAAAGCATGTTATAGAGTAATTACTACACTTTTGAAAAACATGATATACTATGATTTAATCTTTTGGGCAACTATTTTTAATATTTTTTATTTGCTTGTTGCATTAATCGGGACAAGCTGTAACCAATGGCCCTCAACAGGCATCTGACTCTGCTCCCATTAGAATTATTTGTTTTTGTCTAGATCTGGAAACTCAAATTGTTTTAGTTTTGAGTTCATTACATATTAAAATTTCAATAATCTTCGCACAAAAGGCACAATTATAAGTACCTAATTTGCATAAAATGTGCACAATTTTGTTCAAAGCGCATCTTCTGAACCATACGGGCTATGGCAATGAAGCTTAGTTTACATGATTGGTCTTGGATTAAATTTGTGCTGTGAAACCATTTTTTATTGATTGGGTTGTGATCAAGGTCTTGTAAGTTCAAAAAATCGATTTCAAGATTAAATACCAAAAAGTTGACCAAAAACCATCATTGAAGGACATTTCAAGGTGTAATATGAACCTGAATTATTTGTTTTTGTTGATTAATTAATCATTTCGTCGGTCGCATCACATACTGTTCTATATGACATCTTTGAGAAAATTTGTCGGGATTGATATATTGATGATTTCTTCATATTTACCAAGTTACAGGATTTAACTTAGCCTAATTAACAAGAAATATTAATTAATAGTTTTTGGTCTATATGCGTTCTATTTAAATTTAGCGTTTCACATACTGCGCTATATGCAAAAATTACGTACTAAAGTATAGCGTAAACAACGCATCACATACAGATCTATATGGTGCGCTATATATATGAACTTCGCGATGAATTTTTTTTCCACATACAGATCTATATCAGATCTATATGAAATAGAACTTACTGCACTAAAAGATCGCTAAATGTAAAAGAAGCGTTTTCACATACAGATCTATAAGTTCAAAGCTATATTAAATAGGGTTTTAAGTAGTATTTTTATTTGAAATTAAACATAATAGTAACTTTGAAGTCTTTTTTTTAAATATTAGTATCAGAAGAAACCTTATGTGCAAAAGCTCTTCTATGACACAAAGTCTACGTACGAATTTTCAAATGTGATTTTCTCGAGAGGCGTCTTTTGTCATATACAGGGTGTCCCTTAAAAAGGAAACCGAGATTTGCGCCCTCTGTTCTTGGAAACGGTTGAATGATTTGGAGTACTGTTTTGCTAGATTAATGCACCAGAAAGTCCTCTTTACAACAATACCAAATAGTTTTACGTTGTTAACCTGGTTGAGTAATTACGACCAATTTTATGAATTGTGCATTTTATGCATTTGTACCACTTTTGGTAGAGTTAACTTCTTCGTCTTTTGGTGCCATTTGGTGGAAATTTGAAGACTTTGCTGTTAAGCAGGGATGTAAGTGACACAACGTTTAACAACCTGAAGTAGTGACAGAAATGCCTGAAAATGGAGTAAAATCGTCCAAAACTAGGCAGAGAATAAGTAAAACAGGGTAAATTTTGAAGGGCCTGAATTCGTACATCCATGTGTTAAGGTAGGCCAACTTCTCTCTTCGATAATAAACGGCAACTTTATCAAGGCTACGTATCTGTTCTCATTCAACAAGTGACAAAGAAAACATTTAAAAGATGAACTGCATCTTGCAATGCTATTAGCTGGTTTAAATAAAGCATGCAATAACAAAAATACGATATCAAGCTGATGAATGGTTTGAAATTCAATTTTGGGATTGGATTTTCCATAGCTCAAATAGGAAGCAAATTAATCATGAAATCTCATTTAAAAAACGTTCCTGTGTTCAGTTGCACTCTCCGAGTTTAATATTCTAAATCTAGGAACAATCCAATATTCAGTCATCCAAAAAAGAGTCTTAAAGGAGTCCTTCTTTCAACACGGCTTAAACTCAAGCACATCATGAGCAAGAAGTAAACGCTACCAAAAAGTGTTACAAAGGCATAAAATGCACAATTCATTAAATTGGTCGTAATTACTCAACAAGGTTAGCAACGTAGGAATATTTGGTATTGTTGTAAAGAGAACTTTCTGGTGCATTAATCTAGCAAAACAGTATTCCAAATCATTCAACCGTTTCCAAGAACAGAGGGCGCAAATATCGGTTTCCTTTTTTAAGGGACACCCTGTAGAACAGTATGTGATGTGACCGACAATTTAATAGAAAATGTAAAAGAATTTTTGCTACAGAAAGGGATAGATAGAATGATATTTTGCAATTTTGTGGTGATTTGCAATTCTGTAAATATAGGCAATTGATTGCATAAACCAGTCAGATGATTGGAATTTCCATAATAAGATCATTAATAGATCATCAGTAATTATTTCGGGATTTCCAAATGCCATAAAAAGGGTATTTGTATATTCACTTTCACTAAACTGTGGGAAATTCCCAGTGTTCTAAAAACTGTACATGACAACATGGGGGAATATTCGGTGGAAATGTAGAAACGTTGGGCCCAGGTCATGTGATTTTTGAGCAGAAGTGATGTTGACTATGTTGTGTGTGGATGAATAACTGGATTTTGTTTTGGTGGAGTTATACCGGTGAATGGAGAAAAGATATTGTCTTTGGAGTTAGTTATATATTGAAGATCATTTTGTAGTTTGCGATATTGAAGATCATTTTTGAAGTTACATTGAGATTTTCCGTACTTTATTACATTGCACATATCATTGATAAAAATTATAAACAAAATTGGACCTAGTATACTACCTTGGGGTACGCTGATAAACGTTGGAAGGGACTGTGATAATGAATCTTTGAATGATGTTTTTTGTGACATATTTGAAAGATATGACTGAAACCACTAATTGTCATATTTGAAGCCACAATTTTGACATTTGTGTAACTTGTTTAATGATATATCATGGCTAACTTTGACACGGTTGTCAAAGGCTTTCGTAAATCATTAAAGGCAGCACCGGTCATTTTTCCTGAATTCATATTACTCAACCAATATCAGTTAAACATGATTCTGTCGAGTGAAAGGGCCGGAAGCCAGATTGATGAATCAAACTAAACTCGCTAAGAAGATGGGAATATACATGCTTGTGAACTGCCTTTTCAATAATATTACTAAGACATGAAAGAATAGAAATTGTCTTCAATTGTTCGTAGTATTCAAATCACCACCTTTGTGAAGGAGGGCCACCTTTGCTATCTTCCATGCATTAGGAAAAACACCTGCAGATAATGACAAGTTTATGATAAAGGTTAACCTGTCAAGAATAGCAGTTCTTGCAAGTTTCAGAATCTTACAGCTTACATCATCTAAACCAGTAGCCTTCTTTGTACTCATACAACTTAATTCCTTATTTACAAATTCATGCGTAACATAAGGCAGATCAAGACTTGAAATAGTTTGCTTACATTTTGTAAAATTACAAAACTTCTCTTGATTTTCATTATCAGCATCAATTCCCTCAGTCAAATTATTTGTAACATTGGCAAAATAAGTATTGAAACCATTAGAAATATCATCATTTGCAGGCAAAACATTATCATTAACAACTATAGATGATGGGTTAGGGTACGATTTAGATGGGAGGATATCATTCAATGCTTTGCAGATCTAGAGCTTACTCGAGTTTCCAGTACCCATAAATAGTATTTCTGTAATAACTAATCATTTTGATACACACTGTAGTATACTTTTTTCAGAACAAAGAATAATTCCAGGCTATTTCTGATTTGTAAAAAAGAATATCAGGCACGTAAAGATTGTATGTATACATAGGAATTTAAACATTCATCCGTATTATATAGTAATGTTTAAAGAACTAAATTGGTAATATGTAGACTGATGGATTGAAATTAGGTATCATACCAGATTAGTAGATACCAAAAGATTACAATGGATTAGGGTTAGCATCAGTAGTTTTATCAAGGATTGCATGTTTTAAGCCTATTGTCACAGTTTATTCAACTACCGGCCACAGTTGTTTACATAGCAATCACATCATGATTCCACTTCGCCGCCAAAGATTGGGACTAGTCAGCGTCATAAAACAAAAACGGATGACTTTTTTCTTTGTTTGACACTGAATAATTCGTACTATGGATAGCCTATTGTAATGTACTCTTATATGTTTTATATTTCACTTTATTATCTCAAGTATGTCCTGATGGATATTACTGCAATTACGATTCGATAGTCCCTACAAATGCATAGCCTCGATTCGAGGCCGAGAGGTCTGGAGATGGTAAAAATGTCCTTTTTTTTTTTTTTTCCTTTTCTCCTTCTTTTAAATTTTCTACATCTACTCTATGGGTCTGGAGATAGGTAAAAATGTCTTTTTTTTTTCCCTTTTCTTCCTCTTTTAATTTTTCTACTTCTACTCTATGGGTCTGGAGATAGTCATTCCTATACCTACCCCCCCCCCCCAAAAAAAAAAAAAGAAAAAAAGAAAAAACAATCAGGACCAAACACCTCTGGAAAACTAAAAAAAAAACAATCAGGACCAAACACCTCTATAGAAAACATTGCCAGTCTCCTTTGCAAGTCTTAATAATAATACAAGATTAGGATTCAAAAATACCCTGATACCATTCCATTTTCTCTATTAGGTTTAACTCCTATTCATATTTAAGCCTATATAAGTTGGGAATTCTTTCATGTCCCTACGAAGAATTCATTTCATGACATTAGTTGCGTTTTCGCACACCAAATAAGAGCGCTCGAAAATACCGACTTTTGAGCGGACTGAATACTACCTTATGTTGCGGAAATCAACTTATCTGGTCAACTAAACTGATATTCAACCCGGGATATTCAAGCGTTAATACTTCTTGTTTACTGCAGTATTTTGTTGACAACGGTTTCCAAGACAACAAATGGAGAAATATAAAGGAAAAAATCGTACCAAACGCTTCATTAGCAAAAAATAAAACGAATATTCTAAAAGGTATTCGATGACAAAGGTCATAAATTCACTTAGAGCTAAAGACTGCCTTAATTCGTTTATAGTGTTAATATACTTGCTTAATAATTATAATTCCCTACTTTAAACAGCTCTTCAATGATCAGTGTCAAGGGTCATTTTTATTTTGACCACCTGATTTGACCATTATGGCGAGATGTCACTAGACTTCCTCACCATAGTGAGAACTTCTCACCGACTGAATTTTGTGATATATATGGATAATTAAACCATCCAAGTCAACTATTTTTATATGTTAATATTCAATTCTTATTCAAATCCAAATACAAGTATAACAACTTTCAATTGAGGTGCAAGGATTAAATTATACCATATTTTCGGTGGGTATTTCTAAACAGAACATCTCATTGAGAACAAAAAGTCTAGTGACGTCAGGCCATAGTTGACCATCACCTGCCACTAGTAATTAGGGCATTCTGTTAATTGAAAGTGTTTTATTTCAAAACAATTTTTATTAATTGCCTAAGTAGTTATTAATTGTCTAAGTAGTATCATGCATATAAAGGTCAGTGTCAAGAAAGTGTTTTATGGGCGTTAATACAATACTCGCCTTAGTACATCTACACTATTTAATGATGCAGCTCTTTTAGAGTCCGTTGTTAAGAGATTTTTCTTATATAGCAAGGATGCCCGTCTGATTCTTTACTGTTGTTTCACCGCCTTGTTCACCTTGTTTATTATTTCGCCAAGGAAACCAAACTTGGTACATACATCGTTACCTCGTTGGATCACCCTCTGAGACCTTCCTTAGTACATAGTACTTTTCATGAGACATTAATAAAATGCAACATCTTATCATCATCTCAGTTTATGTACTGTTTTCCTTAACACCAATAATGGCACATCTTTGCATATTAAGACCAAGATTAGACACCAATGGCACTCTGAGATGGTCACTACCTACACATGAACGATGCCTCTGTGACAAAGTGGTATTTTTAAGCAGACCACTCACGTGCTCAAGAGAAACATCTTCGCTATGGTTTGCAAATGAAGACTCACAATTACTTCAAAGATGCAGAAATGGAGATACGATATGTCTTGATCGGCTCTTGGAGAGAGAAGCACTCTGTGGTATGTTTTTGATTTTGTTTTCTTCAAATATTTCTGTTCAAAATAAAGATTGCAAAATATAATAGGTAGATATCCAAAACTCTCATATCTGCCCATGTCTAATTAACATATTTTTAAACAGTGTCGCTTGTCAAAATGGACCTAAAAGTGTCCAGATTTTGAATGTTTATATATGTGATGACTCACACCGAAAAGGGGGAATTTGCGACAGAACACTTTTCAAGATACAGGTGAAA
>JXSR01S010344.1:28018-42026 GCA_000969725.1 Ophiothrix spiculata
GCTAATGTTGCGAAAAGTTGCCCAATATTGCTTAATGTTGCGCAAAGTTATGCAAAGTTAGAGGGGAGCGTGGCCGAGCAGTTAGAGCATGGAACTCGTAATACAGAGGTCGTTGGTTCGAGTCCTGTGCGTGTGTTCAAATGTTGCACAAAGTTGCCCAATGTTGTAAAAAGTTACACAAATTTGCCCAATATTGCTTAATGTTGCGCAAAGTAAAAGTTACAAAAATGTTGCGCAAAGTTGCCCAATGTTGCACAAAGTTGCATAATGTTGCCCACAGTTCCGCAAAGTTTAAAAAAGTTGCCCATCATGTTTCGCAGATTAGTTGAAATTTGTTAAATGTTGCGCAAGTTACACAAAGTTGCCCAATGTTGCACAAAGTTACAAGATGTAATTGAAGGTTGCACACATCTTTGTCTTTGTGCAATTGAACCTTGGGCAAGTTTTTGAAATTTTGGGAAATGTTAAAAAACATTGTCAGTTGTGTGCAACTTTAATCCTTCCAATTAAGTTTCATATAACTTCCTTGGTTTCATGGACCTTTAATATGTACTCTAAATGTTATTTATGTTATATACCTCAAAAACAAGCAAAGTTTTTTTCTTATTGATTGATTAATAGATTACTTGGAGTTTGCCGTAAATTATGCCCGCGAGGTCAATAACATTGTGAACACAACCCAACAGGAAACAAAGAAACCAGTGCAAAGAAACCGGGCTAACTATGAGGGCGTGCTTCAATCAATTAATTAGCAAGCCGCAGTCGCCATTTTGTCATTGTGCGGACAACAATAAATCGCGACTGGTACGCCGCATTTTCGGCCAAAAAAATCACCATGACGGCCAATATGTATAGAGTCGGAGGTGAGTGATATATTTTATGAATAACGATTAGATCTTAGATCCATTATTTTTTGGAAATCGGTGTATCGGATACCTGAAAATGGTGATTTAAAAGACGCAAGTGGCGACCATGGTCGAACAGGAAGTCAACCACTCGACGCACATTTTCAGCGATACGCATTGTGCGCGGTTGCTTTTTGAGTGATGATTTAGGACACTTTATCATTCAAATAATCATGATTCTACAATTTTTCCTAAGTTTATGTTAACAAGTCTTCAGGCCGAATTCAAGTATTTGATCGAAATCAGGTTTTTTTCACAGTAAACTTGCACCATTATTGACGCAAATTCACGCATCCCGCATGTACGCGTAATACGGCACCCATGCACTGCCACGTATTTGAGAAATTCTGGGTCTTGTTTTTGACAATTTTTCACAAAAATATTAATTTTGAAGAAATATTCATTCACAAAACGCAGCCATTAAAAGTACAGGGAATAATTTTTAAATGAAGGATGTCCATTTTGTTATTGATTGCTTTTTATTTCATGGTTTCATTTCAGATCCCTTTTTCTTTGTTTCATAATTTATTGGATCAGTTGTAAATTTTATATTTCTATAATAAATGGCTACATTTTGCATTTTTACCATGACCATGTGGGTTTGTTATTCACTACTCATAAACATAACCTTTGACCTGCGGAGAAATGGACAATCGAGGCATCTCATTGGTCGAAAAAGTTTAGCAAGGCGGAGCATACATGTGTTGCAGAAATCAAAGCAAGGAGTCTAGGGTCAATTAAATAACAATCTTTAAATTGTTTGTTGTGATTATTAAAGATTTTTTAATGTATAATCTAGAGATTCATTTTAGAAAATTTTGCACATTTGAAGTTACTTAAAAATGAATAATTTTTGCATTGAAACTTATACTTCTATTTCTGCTGTCTTGTTTCCATTTATTATTTAACAGTTTTAAAAATTAAAATAAATTGTGGCATATATTTGTAGTTTTATACTTTTAAACCTTAGGTCTTAGGTAGGATTTACTCAAAAATTTGGGATTTTCCCAAATTTGAAGTCTATGGAATCATTAACCCCTTTCTTACTGAGCCCTTTTTGTACCACTCCCTACATTACTAAGGGAAGCTCTCCCTAGTCTGAAAGCTCCCTAGGCCTAGACAAGTCCAAGTGCACACTTGTCTGACAGCTCGCTAGTCCAAATCGAAATTTTGGCTCGCCAGTCTGAATATTTAAAAAAGGCTTCCTAGTCAGACTCAGAATTTCAACAACAACCAAATTTTGAAAACAGTTTGCTTATGTTTCAAATAAATTTCTGACATGAAAATTCAGAGCCTTGCGAAGCATAATTGCGTGTGCATTTACGCAACAATGCTTTCACAGGAGCATGAAATGTCGCAATATTGTAAATTACTGATTGGATGTTGGCTTTGCGTACATTCCAATGTCTTCAGCTTGTAACAGTTTGGATATGCAGTGGCTGCAGCGTTCAGATTGTCAGTTTGTGTCCAAAATTTATTTGAAACAACAAGGCAAAGTAAAAAATAGTTAATCTTTCACGTCCCCGCCCGCATCATGTTTTTGGCACCGCATAGATTTTTAAATTATTTTTTATTTTCAAAAAATACGAACAAAAAGCACAAAAAGTCATGAGTTTTTCAGAATTTCGATATACTCTCGATGTAACATTAAAGCAATATTTACTATAAAGTGGTAGTTAAGGAAGCGCCCCCTGTCACCCATGACTTTTGATTTTTGGGGTTTATCGGGTTTCAAGTTTGTTTTCGGTAGATATGAATACCCTTCAAATGATTTTGCTCAAAGATGCTTACTTTTTCTGTTATGGCCATTTGTTGAATTAAATTCGGGATCCCGAATTTTATTCCACATGTATTAGTATAGGAAAGCATGCAAGTGCTTTTTTATCCAATTTTTGGAAGCAAACAAATTTTTTCACAAAATACACTCTAAACGCTTTTAGATAGTCACATTCCTCCATTTTATGCTGTTTTTACTATAATCCGTTTTGATCAAAATCTTATAGTATTGCTTTAATTACACTACATGTTTTTGGTTTTTTTGCAAGAAATGTTTTAATCATGCACAGTATCATTCTGCAAGAGTGAAGGTATTGTTGTGGCTTGCTGGAAATCTGAAATGACAACCATCTGGAAAATAAAAATGCCCTCATCGTCTATTTTTTCAAAAATCCGGACGAGAAACATATAATTTTTTTTACTTGGCCTAATTGGCTCACCTGTCAGAATCTACATGTAGTCCAACCAAATAGAAAAAAATGCACATGATAACCTTTTTTCACAATTTGGACTAGCGAGCTGTTTTTAAATTCGGACTTGTAAGCCTATTTTAGAATTCAGACTAGTGAGCTGTTTCTAAAATTAGGACTAGCGACAGCTGTTTTTAAAATTAAGACTAGCGATTCATATCAAATGTGGTTTGTAAGTACCGGTACTAAAATACAATTTTTTAAAATAATATTTTTTTTCTCTTCTGTCCCAAAATTTGAAAGCATAAAATTATTTTGTAAAATAAAATTTGTTCCCTTCCTAAAGTATTTCAAACTATCAGAAACAAATGCCTAATATAGTTTATTCATATTTTGTTTCAGACTATGTTTATTTTGAAACATCCTCCTCGCAACCGTACCTTATCCGCCGCATTGAAGAACTGAACAAGGTATGTAGCAGAGTTCGATGTTTGGTTATATGTGATGTTAATATTTATCTGTTCGCTGTACACCTACCTCAAGACTGTCATGCTGTTTTAATTTTGTATAGATTTTACTAAAATATGAAAACAGTGATTTTCTATGTAAATAAAATAATTCGTTTTCGAATACGCCTTTTAAAAAGATGGCCTCCACTAATTTAACCACAGCATGATTATCAATGTTTAGGTATGTTGTATGGCAACGAGACATGGTGTCTGGGCGAAAATGTTTTGAGGAGGGCGGAGAGAGCGATGATGAGATCGATGTGTGGTGTGAAGTTGAGGGATAGGAAGAAGACTGAGGACTTGATGTTGGGTGTTGGTGAAGCAGTGGACAGTTTGGCGAAGGCGAATAGTGTGCATTGGTATGGGCATGTGCTGAGGAAGGATGAAGGGCGTGTTCTTGATTTTGTGGTGGGTGGTTTGAGGAGGAGAGGGCGACCAAGGAAGACTTAGAGGATGCAGGTGGAGGAGGAGAGTAAGAGGGTTGGGTTAGGGATGGAGGACGCGTTGAATCAGGTGAGGTGGAGGGAGGGAGTAAGGTCGGTTGCCACAAGTGTGAATCCGGCCACCCCTGTGATGGCAGGGGTAGAAATTCATGTTCGTGTGCGTGAATCAAACTTGATTCACGCAGGTTGGATGTTGCGCGAATCATGATTCACGCAAAGTGCGTATAAGTTGATTTTCGCAAATTATTTTAGGTGAATCAAATTTGATAATGTAGATAATGCACGTAAACAAAGGAAACCTAAAGCAAATTGTAGGCCTAGTCAGGCTAGTGTCATTATCAGAAGTATGTTTGACCATGTTGTTTTCATGATTTTTGAAACAAAATAACAAAAAAAAAACCGTAGTACAATGAGCCATATTTAAGGCTGAGCTTATTAATTAATTTTATCAGGTGATACTTCATTCAAGTTTATTGGTGAAAAGTATTAACTGCTGTGTGTAGTTCGTTTTGGTATGAATTTTCAATTCATCATGGTTGCATAATTTTGCACTCTCTCAGCCACTGCTTTGTTAAGAAGTTTAATGTAAAGATTAGACTCTAGTCACAATCCAGAAGCACTATTATATATGCTAAATACCATTTTCTATTGTTATATGCAATAAAACATTGATTGATGATTACATTTGTTACGTTTTTTAGAGTAGAATCTTCAGAAACTTTCATCTGTTGCCGGCAATCACGCTAGCTATATCCATGCTATATCGTGGGTTCATGAATATTGATTAATATGACATCATCATTATGGTACTAAATCATGAATTGGAGTGTTTCTATTGCTCAGATATGATCACACGTGGTACATTGACACTACTTCATATTTATGAATGCTGATAGTTCATGGCAATATAATGAAGACCAAGAATAATTCATGAATTCGCGGTACGGAGCATATTTGCGCGAATCAGATGATGATTCGCGCTCGCCGTCATGAATTTGCGAGAATCTTTACGCGTATCGATTCGCGGATTCGCGCCGAATTTCTAACCCTGCATGGGGATAAAACCGGATTTAAAATCTTGGCTTGCTACTACTACTATCCATTTATATTGCTAAAATTAAGATCTTATGGTTTTGCAAGTTACTGTATACCTGTGAAAGTACAAGCACAGTACAGGTATATGACATCATGTCCAATTTAAAGAAAAAAATTGTCTTTTGGATTTCGCATGGGGCGGAGGGGGGTCTAAAATAATTTGATATTTTAACATAGATGGCCATGTTTCGGAGGTATTTACAACTTCAGATAAATTTATTTACAACAAAAAGTGAGAAAATTCAATCGATTGACAATATCTCCAATTATTCCATTGACTTGCACTGCAACAAACAGAAAGTTCTTAGCTTCAATTAATGAAATAACATTTTGATAAATACCTCGAATGATTCAAGGTTCTTCAAAAATAAACAAAATTTGAGCAAAATTATCCACTTTTTCTTTCATTTGCAAATGTTCATATTATTATTATTATTCTGAAGTTACAAGGAAATTTCAAGTATTGTTTTACAAAGGCCAGTGGTCGATTTCACTAAACAATTGCGATGCACCACAGCTGTGATGTGTTCAGTACGCAGATATTTTACAAAGATGTAAAAACCCATCGCGAAACCCATCGCCAACGTGTGATGCATCTTAAGGTATATGAATATTGCACAGGGAAACTCCAACACATCGCAACGTTTCGATGAATCAAAAGCTGATCGTAAATTTGCGATGGGCTAACGATGCGTTCGGTCCTACGATGCATTAATGATGCATTTTAATTTTAGTGAAATCGACCACAGATCATGCATGCACTGTGACAATTTTTTTAATTCTTGACAGACTGCCAGTGGTAATGTGGAAGCCAAGGTGGTGTGCTTCTATAGAAGACGGGACATACCCAGCTCTCTCATACAATTAGCTGATAAACATGCAAGTAAGTTTTTATAGATGAATTTGTTATCGATACTATGTGCAAAGCACAATTTGTTTATTATTACTGTAAAGTGATTTAAATTGGCAAGGACATATTTTAGCGAATTTCAATTTATCAGCAATTTCGCTGGGGTTTAATTTTACTAATTTAGAACATTTTACATTAGTTTCAATGGTAAATAAAATTTTAGCGAGGGATTTCATTTTTTTTTCCAAACATCTGTCGTAGTGTCAATGGAGGAAGAGCAGGAGGAAGCCTTGGAAGAGCTGAGTGAAAAACAACGCCACCAATTAAAGCACAGAGAGTTATTTTTATCAAGGCAGTTGGAGACGCTCCCAGCTACACACATAAGAGGGAAGTGCACAGTGACATTATTAAACGAAACGGAAAGTCTGCTGTCGTATTTAGGGAAGGAGGTAAGTTACATACAATCAATGGGATTTTTCAGCTTTTTCTCTGATTTCAGAGTTTTTGATGTTACAAATTTGCTGATTTCAGAGTTTTTGATGCAAGAAATTCCTTGATTTTCTTTATTTCCAGCCTGTTTTGAGTTGTTTTTAGGAATATTACATGACATTTTAGATTTTTCAGCTTTTTTCATGAAAGTTCATTCTCATGCCTGATATAAAACTTGTTGTGTTCATCTTAGGGTCCATAAGTGATTCACCTGAATGTGTACAAATAAGCTACATGTATACGTTGCCAAAGCATGGCAGAAATCTTGGCTCATTGATGCGGAAAAGGCAATTACGAGTACAAACCATATGACATTCCTAGAAAAAACTCAGCCACCTGGCGGCTGGGAAATTCAGGAAGCTCGCGAGAAATTTTTAAGCTTTGCAGCCGTTTAGTTCGGGAAATGTGGAAATCTCAGTAATTAGTTACCGGGAAATTTACATTTTTTCCAGGCCTGGACATTTGTATCCACTCCTATATTTTCAACGAATCAGTATGTTTACAAAATGTAGTATGAAAAAGTATTAAAAATATGAAAAAAATCGAGATTTTGTGACCATATCCGATCCATTTCTTGCTCAAAAATATCCATGGGGCAGTCGCCTAAGCACAAAGTCACTGGCATTTTGCACCACTTCTAGCTCAAATTGGGCATTTTGAAAGATTAAAATCTAGAAATTTTGTCTGCAGAATTTTGTTGAAATCTGACATCAAAACCGCAAACTGCTACATAGTTTTGAAGTGTATGTATAATTCCAATAATCCAAAAGCATTGTTTAAGCTTCATTGAACATCATGAATTTCACTCCCATTTTACTCGGAAGTTGTGATTGCCATCTATAGTCTAATATTGGTTATGTTTTTAGCACTAACTTGTGGACCAATTCTCTGATTGTATAATCTACCAGAGAGAACAGAGGAGGGTGGCCTGGCAACTAATACTGGTTGCCGTATGGTATCGTAGCCGATCGCAAGCTGCATGACATCCTACACCGCCTCTGGCGTGCTGTTGGAAAACTCGTGAAAAAATACATCTTCCGGGATGGTCACTAAAATTATATCCTTAATCGGTAAACAAATATGATAAAATCTATAAACAGTGGGGTTCAAGCGTGAACCCCTGCGGATTTGGAATAACATTATGTTTATTACTATAAGAACACTTTTGTAATTTTTTGAAGAAAGGTAAAAATATAATCTTCAATACATGACCAATAGAAATTAGTAAAACAGTATGCGTTTTAGAAATCCCTTGTCCCTAAATCTAGTAGCTTCTAGTAAATTGTGTCCTGTGCTGCCTGAGAGAGAAATAAACAAGCTGTCCACCGAAATTCATAACTCAATTTTTGACTTTTGGACCAAAGATGTGCCGTGCCGTCAGGGCTGTGTATCTTTCAGTGTGGCGCATCACATTTATAGTTAATGACGCTTTATTCAAATATGGGAAAGAATATATGTTAATTTCATCACCACCACATCAGAATATCTACGTGGATGAGGTATCTTTTTAAGATTTTTATCTATTGCATAATTTACATTTTCCTTTAATTTGATATGGATATTTTTACAGGATGCATTTTTCTACTCATTAGTGTACGATCCACAACAAAAAACACTTCTTGCCGACAAAGGTGAAATCAGGGTAGGACCTAGATATCAAGCCGAGATTCCACCAAAGCTAGCAGAAGGTATGGCAGTCTCAACACTAGCATTCCATAACTGATGTGTAATTTTGGTCCTATCCAGGGACAGAAATTCATAACATAATTTGTTACAAGAAAATGGATTCTTGCTAACAAATTTTACGAGAATCATCCGATTCTTGTACATTCAAAAATAACATTTTTATTGAGTCTATATGTAGATTCTTATAAGTCAAGGGTTAGGCTTGGGGTAAATTTCAATTTAAGATTAAACTTAAGAGATAATTTTGGTGCATTATCTTTTAACTTTACAGTTATAGTTAAGATTAAGTGTTTGTCGAGTCCTAAAGTATAGCCTGTTCAGTGTTGCCCCTTTCAAAGAAGTTTCCATTGTATGTACTTACTGATCATTTGTGAGAGATGATGTAGGCCTACATGTTAATTTGAATAATACGCACAGCCTAAATATTAAAACTTCAATATTGAACATTTAAAAAGAAAGATAGGAAAAATCAATATTCCAACCAAAAGCTGAGGCAGTTCCTTTGTTGTACATTCAAGATGCCTCTACATGTGTCAACCACATTTTGCCATTTCACTCTTATCTTGCCCATTTGTCAGATGAAAGTGATGGACGTGAGCAGCAAAATATTTTAGAAACCAAAGTTTGGAATGATGATCACAGTTTGACCGACAAACAAATTGACCAATTCATGGTTTTAGGAAGGTAAGTCTATTCATCAAATTGGTTTTATTAATCAAATTCATATTGCAGCCCATGGGCTTAATTACATGAAAGTTCACTTTCAAAATTCTGAAGAATATACAACAGAGCTCTAAAGAATCAGTTTATTTTCCGTGGAGGAACAAATCAGAAAGTATTTATTTCCATAGCATAACGTGTTTCAGCTGTAAAGGTTTCAAATGGACCATGAGAAACATATGACCACTATTCTGGTATACATCAAAATCTCAAAATTAGAAGCAATTGAACCATGCTCCTTTAAACAAGTTTGTCCTCAGCTAACTTTTGAAATGTTGGTGTATTATGTAGATGTGGCAATAGCAAAGGCCTTGTTTACTATGGATTTTTTTATTGGAGTATAAATTGACAAGATTTTGTCGGTCGGATGATCTTTTTTCTTTTTTTTTTACTCTTCACATATATTTTATAGAATGATGTCATTCCATGGATTTTATCGTGAATACCAAGCAATGCAAGGCTTAATCAAAGATTGTGGGTCATTATTTAGAGGAAATATGCATAAATACTAAGTACTAAATGTGACTTTATACTGCTTAATTTTACATTTTACATCGAAAATATTGAGTTTCAAATGTCACATGTTTGAAGAAAAAAAATAAAATAAAATACCCAACCCAAATTTTTTGCCATTTTAGGGTCGGTCGCGGAGGGCAAACAAACATTTTTTTTGGCCTTTTTTTATGCATGCACATTTATATCTTGATTTGACTAAAACATTATGTTTTTAATAATATGACTGAATCCAATTATATTTTTGTGCTTTGACTTGACAGGTCAGTTGGCACCTTTGGGCGTGCGTTGGATTGTAGCAGTTCCGTACGTCAACCAAGTTTACACATGAGTGCTGCTGCTGCCTCTAGGGATATTACACTGGTAAGTCGAAAAAATCTTGAGTTTGATTACAACCATCCAATTGAATTGATACCTTAACTCTTTCACTCCAGAATAAAATTGTCACCAACCGTCCTATTTCGCTGGAAAGCCGCTCTGAGCTGCTCACAGAGATCTTACTTTATGATAGCATATTATAATTGTGCGCCAGGGTTGTTCACTTTGCTAATAGAAATTATAGCACTAGATAGCTCTTTGTTTCAACTGCTTGCTGGCGAATTTTCGACCCATTTGGGCTTGTAGTTTTTTTAGAGCTATTTGAAGAAAATTTCTGGCAAATCGTGCACGCTTTTGCGAGCCGCTGTGAGCAGCTTGCCAGAGTGAGAGAGTTAAGGGCTATAAGTTAAGAAGCCTTACTGAGGCAAAGCAGTTAAAGGTTCATCTTGATGACATATTTACATGTTGTTTCTGTGAGTTTGCATAAATTATATCTTTTTGAAGATGTCCAGAGAAGAGTGATTACAGATCAGTACTGTATCTTTCTTAACTCAAATCAAGTGAAATTTAGAGCAAAACAGCATACGGGAGTCAGGTTGATGCAGCCTTTCACCATTGCGGCCCGGGTTTGATTCCCGGTCGGACCAAGGTTATATATTGTACTATTGGGATTAGCCTGGCTTTTCACTGAATGTAATCATCTTGTTCAGGCTTTCACCAAGGAAACCCAACTTAGTACTTGGTTCCAAGTAAGCTATAGGAAGCTTATTTTCAACTGGGCTCCAAAATGGTATTATATTCAGTTTTTGAACGCAAGAGGAAGACCGGACTACACAGAGAAAAAACCTGCAGAAGCAAGCATGGACTGAAAACCAAATGCACATAAAGTGCTGGGCTGGGAATCAAACCCAGGACCTCATTGGTGCATAGCAAAGAAACTGCTGCTGAGCTAACCCGCTTTAATAAATTAAAGTGTAATAGTTTTCTGCTGAGATGAAACTGAATGAATTGGACGACTCTTAACTTCAGCACAAATTATTTGCACCATTACTTGCTTAGTAAGTAAAAATAGAAGTGGGCTGACATACCAACTCACCAATTACATGCATTGTATATAGGTAGTTGTATCCTCTACGTGACACAGAGAATATGATATTGATACTGATAATTGAAGAGAATTTGTTTGATTTTCTACACAGTTTCATGCCATGGATGTTTTAGCTCGCTATCAATATGACATAGCTAAAGCTGTAGCGGCTTTGGTGCCACCAGGAGGACCTGTTATATGCAGGGATCAACTAGAAGAATGGTCTGCATCGGAAGCAAATTTATTTGAAGAAGCTTTGGAGAAATATGGCAAAGACTTCAATGATATCAGACAAGACTTTGTAAGTATTAACCACTCCATTAAAAGTCAATTCCCTCTCCCATTGAAGAAGGAGAATATTGACAGTTTATTGGCATCAATTCCGTCAGTAAAAAATTCCCAGCAGGACCTCGCCATCCACCTGAAGAAGCACAATACAGACAGACAAGTTTTCAGGAAGTTTCCTGAATTCAAGAAAATTTTACTGAAAATATCGTGTTTTGAGGAAATTCTGTCTTGTATTCAAAATGAGAGAATAGGAAGGATGATCTTTTCCAGTACATTTTTAGACATTTGACTTAATTTACTTTCATCCCTTTCAGGTTCCATCAGTAAACAATTTATCTAGGATCTCTCCATCCTACTTTGACAAATCATGCCTACAATTTTCATTTCTTTCTATTTTGTGGTCATTTCAAAAGCTTTTTTTACCATACAAATTAAAGACTATAACTGACAAGATTAAGATAAAATAATATGTATGTCTGGCTTTCAGTATAAAAAGTTCTCTAAAATGATATTTGAACTGTACAATGTAAGTTATATAATATTTTTGTGTATAAAATATCCCCATTTATATTGATAAATAATAAGGTCAAAACTTCTAGAATAAAGATTTGATAGCTGATCCATATTATGATTCTACTAGTCATTCTAAATCTTTTGTTCAACTAGAGTGACTTTGAATTACAATAAAAAAAAAACACCTATTTGTTGAACTGTTGTCTTTCTAGTTTGGTCAGGGAGAAAAATACCTTTGTCCATTTCAAGTAAAGAAACTCTCAAGAAACCAATACTAGATTGAAATTGTCAGCCCATTTCAGCAGATTAGTCATATTATTTTGTAGACTTGATTGAAGTCCTTGTGGTGCTTTTGTCTGAGGTAGAAAGCCTATTACTAATAGTATTAGCTCTATGTGAATTTCAACTTTTAATTTTAAATTTCAACAAAGTCAAATCACTATTAGGCCTGCAAAATAAAAAGTTTTTAACAAAGAGGCCAACAAGTTACAAACGCTAGATATACAAGAAAACTTTAATAGCTACAAATCCTAAAAAAGTACAATGTAGGCTTAACAATTCCACCCCCATAATATTACAAGATTAATAGTTAACAACCAAATACCAACTCCATAATAAGAAAACACCCAACAAGTAGGTACAAGCTACCCCCAAGAAATGTACATAGAAAACCCTAATACCTGATAAAGAATTGAATTAGTTACTAACTCAAATGACACTTGAGAGTGACTAATTAATTTTCTCCTAATAATAAATGTACATCCTAAATCCTACACAGTTTGCCCTGAATAAGATCATATCATTAATGTTCTACCCGGATTCTCATTTCTATGCTTCCGTGATGGGAACAAGATAGAAAGTGGTATGGCCAATGTATTATAGACAAATGAAACCAATAGAGTGGCATGGTGATTCATGCCTGATCCAGGCTAATTCAGGGCTTCATTTTTGAAATTTTCAGAAGAGCTTTAAATTGCCCCTCTGGAGCTCTTAAGAAGAGCGGAAGAAGAGCAGTCTGAAAAGCACCTCTGGAATAAATAAGAGGAGCTGTTTAGCAATTTAGAATCTCTCGAGTGGTACCGGTAGCATATTATGAAGAGTGGTTTCAACAATTGCATATAATTCAAACCCTCTTATAGTGTAGTCAGAGTCTATTACTGATCTGAACATCATGTTTTACAATCAACGTACCTCTTCAAGAAATCCCATAGGCTAGCAGTCCTGTTTTAAGTGTTTTTAAAAGCTTACATTGAGTTCAAAATGCTTTTGTCAAAATATTACCCAGGGTTAGGTCTATCTACAGTAATAAAGACAAGATTAATAGTCTTGAACTTTTCTGAAAAAGATTTTGAAGAAAATTGCTGTCTCATTTCTGTTCCTCAGTATGGAGCTTTGAATTCTGCCAAACGTTATGCACTTGGCCTCAGTGAGTGAGAAGAGCAAAAAAAAAGCTCTTCTGAAATGTGTTTCAGAGAAGCAGTAGAAGAGTAATCGCTCTCAAGCTTCTTAAAACTGCTAATTATTTTGTACCCGGTTGTGTTCCAGCTTCCGTGGAAGACCCTGAAGAGTATAGTAGAATATTACTACATGTGGAAGACAACAGATCGCTATGTACAGCAGAAGAGACTCAAGGCGGCAGAGGCCGAGAGCAAACTGAAACAGGTCTACATACCAAATTAGTAAGTAGTCACATAGCTACCCAGTGTTGCAAAAAACTGAAAGCCTCAAACCGGGCCAAATTACAATTTTTATCCGCACCAGACACTATCAAAGTAGCCCAATTCTTTGAACGGTCAAAATGTAACCAATTGCCAAATTTCGGGTGCTTAAAAGTGGATCTATAACAAAAACCAACAATAATTGGACATGAAAGCAATCAATATTTATCCATTTACGAGCTTTAGCGGAAGATTCGGATAATCAATGTTGATCTTCCCAATGATGTTTTGATCCAATTAGGGAAGAATTAATTCAATTAGTTGATGATCAAATTGCTTTTAGACGTGTTAAAGGTTTAAAATCCCTCGGAATAAACAAAACATTGGCAAGCTCTTAGGTAGGATTTTGCAAATTGGGTGTGTAAAAAAAAAAGTTGGGTGTGTAAGTTTTTAGTGACTGCAGAGCATGTGCGCAGCACGCACATAATGAGCGTGTAGCTCATGATGTATATTATATAAACTATATGTATTATATAAACTATATATATATAGGCAGAGAAAAGTGGTGTGGTTCAACCCACCTTTCAGTAAGAGTGTTAAGAACAACATAGGGCATGCATTCTTCAAAATCATCGATAGGCATTTTCCCCGGGGGAGCAAGTTCAGCAAAATATTCAATAAAAATACGATAAAAATGAGTTACAGCTGCATGAAAAATATGTCATCTATCATCAAATCGCACAATAAC
>JXSR01S010345.1:1952-12540 GCA_000969725.1 Ophiothrix spiculata
TGGCGAGTTTATAGGCTTTTTAAACTAGGGCATCCGAACTAATGAATATTCATACGCATGTAAAAAGCGGCCTTTCCTGTAATTTTTCATGAATAAAAAAATAAAATAAGCGATATTTCAGCGAGTTGAATTCTTGCTGAATACCGCGTTGTTAACATTGGTTAATAATTGGTTTGAGCATGCACTTTATTTTGGTGCCCGCTAAATATTTAGTTATACCGCCAGCATTAAGATCAAGAACGCAGAATCCACGGTTCTACGGTGGTTTCTCGAAACATTCGTTTTTCTTGCACCCAGGTAACATAAAATAAAGCAGCTGCAAAATGTCTGGAATGAAGGGTCAGGGGCCTGGTACGCCCTAACATGGGGGTAGGTCGGTGGGTAGGGGAATTGGGTTTCCAATCTGGTAGGACCTTCGGATTGCTACTGTAAGGACTCGTGCATGAGTACAAAATCACGTAACTACTGCTGTTATAGAATATTGATTTTTTCAGTAAGTTAAACAACAGGAGATACCCCGTCCCGTTTGATTGTTTGGTTTTCTCTCCTTGCATAATAGGTTGCTAACCATTGTGTATTTAACAAATTCATCAGCATATTTATATACTTCTGATTAAAACTTTCACTGTGTTTATCGAAGCAAATCCGGCAAAGTGTATACGCTGGGACATTTGTGACGTCATAATTTATGCACATCACCCAACACGTGCGTTTTGGACCCAAACAAACGGTGTGGCCATTTTTGCCACACGTTAAGTCTATGGGGGAAAAGTCTGACTCCGATTTTATACCACAACTTTCGTCTAAAACAAAAATAAGGGAAAACATGCTGGCCTATTATGCTGAAGGTTGTGTTTACAAGCCAGGACGGGACTCCTGTCGTTATTTTTGTCTTCCAACCGAGAAAAATCAGTCTAAATTGTATGTTTACATGTGCCCATTGTGTTAATACGTATGATTAGTGGACACGATCATTTGTTTGGGTCCAAAACGCACTTTTTGGGCGATTTACATAAATTATGATGTCACTACTGTCCCGGCGTATTGCCTGCTCATGTAATTACAATTCGTACGTGGCTTGATTCAGTACTGCGGGGGCTTACAACACTCCATGTAGTGGATGATTGCGCTGCTTTTTCTTTTTTTCCAAGATTATAAAATTAACGCTTAAAAAACAAGCCAACAAACAAACAAAACAAAACACTACCTTTAAGTTTCAATGTCTACTACAAAAAAATCACAAACGAAACGTTAAACACGGTCGGAAGTATAGTATAGTACGACGTCAGTCATTTGATTTTTCATATTTTATAGAAAAAAATAACATCCTCCGTGGAACATCACCTAGTAATTATGAAGTATTTCAAACACCCTAACTGCGTTATTCTTGCAATTGCACAATTTCAGACTTTCAACATCTTTCTTTTCATCTTCCGGTCTGAAGGTTGTCAATATATCTAAGTGCAAATGTTGACAGTTAGAAATGGGCGGAGCGCTATAATAGCCCGTATAATAGTCATGATGTTGTAAACCATCCCACAAATCGTATCTTAATCAAGAGAGAGCAAAGTTTCGCTATCATTGAAATTGGACTTATCTCACTCGTCACCCAGCACTGATGTGTCGTTGCAGTATTCTTTGATTTTTGTCAGCAAGAGATTTAAAACATCTTAAAAGTATACAAGCGCGAACTGTTTTAAAGCGCTATCTGATTTAGGCAAGTTTTTTCTTGCAAATTGAGTGGCCACTAAATACTGGTCGCATAAAACAAAACTATATCACCATGTATATGACGATAAATAGAGCAACAATTTTGACTTTATTGTGCCTGAACTTTCTCGGTATGCTGTCAACCCTTGTCGTTGCAGACGATGACTATATTTTCCAAGGAATGTTAGATCAAACAAAAGCATCTTCGCCTTTTGAATTAAGAATATCACGGGGAGTTGATACGGGTAAGTTTTTGAGTTTTTCTAATTTTACTGTCGAACCTTATCTGAAAAACATATATTACTATGATTTAATCTGTTGGCAACTATTTTTTAATATTTGTTATTTGCTCGTTGCATTAATATTGGGACAAGCTGTTTTAGCGCAGTATGTATTGGTATTCACTTGCTGTTTTGATTATTTGTTTTGATTTGATTTGATTGTGAAGCGCTTTGATCATATGTTTGGATTCTGCGCTATAGAAGTATCTATTATTATTATTATTATTATTTATCTTATCTGAAAAGCATCAAAAAGCTGTAATTTGAGGATTTTGGTGAAATGCAGTTTTTATTTCATGAAAATGGTCTGCACATTCCATTTAAAAGTAATGGTCCACTTTTTTCCAAAATTTTGAATTTATAGGCTTATGGCAGATCACCATTAGATAATAATTTCAAGTTTCAGTTGAATCAGTCATGTACATTTTGATTTTATCAGTAATTTTGTACAACACTGTTACCAATACTTCGCTATGTACGTTTAATAATTATTATGGTTATTATAATTCGACATATTTTTATTGAAATTTCCAAAACGAAACATGTTTCTGCCATAAACTTCAGAAATATGAGTAATATTTAGCAACATCTCAAAATGTTTCAAAATGTTGAAATGTTAAAATGCTTCTTTTCTATTGTTCAATCTTCACTGTTGCTTTCGTTTTAAACAAACAAAAATGGCCAGAACAAATTAAAAGTACTTTAAAACTTTACTCAAGTCGAAATACCAGGCCCGTTAACCATACTTTATAGATATGTCGACTGCGATATTTAAGGCAAAGGTATGATTCAGATATTTGAATACATGTATAGAAACTTATTCAGAATATAATCATTATCAACCAATCACGTTTATCCACTGGATTTAATTTAATAAGTCCGCCATTTAAGAGAAAAATTGATTATATTATTCCTAAACGTACATTCCTAAACGTACTATAATTCGTAAAATGTCGAGATTAATTCAAATGTTTTAAAGAAAGGTTTCTGTTTCATTTGGGCTATTTTTCAAAATGATTTATATATTTCACTTGAGTTGTAATCATTATTAATTTAGAAACATTCATTTTAATCATTTAAAGTTATACTTCTAGTCCACTTCTAACCATTCGATGAAATAACTCCACTAGTAAAATCTAAATTGCTTTTATAATATCTTGTCGCTATTATTATTTTTTTTAAATCTTGAAAAATGAATTTTACCACAAAAAAATAAATAAAAAAAAGTCTATTCCGGTGGACAATTGTCTACCTTTATCCGGTCAGAGGTTGACAATTGACTACCGTTATGAACTTTTTCTGAAAAAAAAAATCATTTTTTAAAGATTTAATACCGTAGTATCTAAAGTTTTAAATGCAATTACAATTATTATTCAAGAACATTTTTAGTAGAAATCATTTTAAAAACTCTGCAAAAACTTACCAATGTTTCAATCGCTTAACACCTTTTCAAAAGACACTTTTAAAACGGCCCTTATATATATATACACGTACTTTTATTTCACTGGATCATATCAATAGTAAGTTTTATTTTTTTATTGTTATTCTCTCAAATTTAAGAGACATTTCAAGTTACTTATTAGATAGTAGTGAATAAACGTCATTAGATAAAGGGTTAACTTCAAAAGCAGGAGCATAAATAACATTTGAAAGTGTTATTTATGACAATCATATTATGACATTCATAAAGTCATAATTAAAATAATTATTAGATAAAATTATATCACGTCAGCGTTAACAACTAGCACCAGGTATTTTTATTATCTTTTTGCTTTAACGCAAGATCAGGAGGAATAAACAGGCTGCATTTTGTAGTCGATCAAATTAACTTAATAAAAACATAAAGTTTTATACAGTCCCAAACTGTAAGAAATAAAGGTAATGCTCCGTTATTGAAAAAAAAGAATGGAGTATTGCCATTGAATATGAACCTTTTGTCAAAAAGACACAATCCTGTACCTCACTCAACTCTTCTGGATCAAACTCTATGGCCCATATTCCAGAAAGATGTTTAGCTAAACCATTGTTTAACTGAGCATCAACTGTCCATGCAGGAATGATATGCATCGTTGCAGCTTTCAAGCAGAACAGTTCAATGAGTCGTGCTGTTGACGAGAAATAAAACCTTGATTTATCTAAACACCTTTCTGGAATACGGGCCATATATCTATATCTTTATTATTTCCATAAAAACATACAAAATATAACAGCAAAATATACAAATGCAGAAGACAAATTATGGAGGAAAAGACTGGAAGACCAGTAAGTTCTGTATATAGTCTTTCCCTAAATAACAAAAAAAGTTGCAGACAATAACACTACGTGAAGAAAAAAATCTGACAACACTATTGTTCAAACAAGACAACACAAAGGACATACTCAACTAAAATTACTCATAGGTTAGAATGGTTTTTTGCTTAAGTCGCTTTCGAAATCGATTTACATTTTTTGAATCTTTAATCTGATTAGAAAGTATATTCCAGAGGAGAGGACCACTTGTGCGGATGGCATTATCACAAAATGATCTTTTGTTTCGGGTAATATTCAGATCATTGACATGTCTTGTTTGATATCCGTTAATATGAAATCTTTTTATAAAATAGTTACTAAAAGATATAGGTAGGTCATTTATGTGGTGCTTGAACATGAAAACACCAAGCTCAAGAATAAGTATCATTAACAATTAGTATATTATTATTCGCATGACTTCGATAATGACTTCTTGATACTGTTCTTATAGCCCATTTTTGTAGTTTCGTGACCTTATCAAGATAGGTTTTACAACTGTTTCCCCAAATAAGAATAGCATTTATGAAGATATGGTGAAGCTAATGTACAATAAAGAGTGTTGAGAATAAGAGAAGGAATAAAATACTTCAATTTGTTCATGACACCAATTTGTCTAGATGTTGTTTTTGCAATACAATCAATATGATTTTTCCAGGTTAGACACTCGTCAATCAAAACACCAAGAATTTTAGTACTTTTCACTCCTTCAAGAACTGATAAAGTATCTTGAGTTTTGACTGCAGTCATATGAGATATTCCTAAGATCGTATATTTTTGGTCTTTGTTTTGTTTTCCTTAAACTAGATGCTGACCTCATTAAATTATCTGTTTATGATGTTTTTATTGTTATTTATGTCTTTGTTGGAGTAGAGAATAGTAGAATAGTGATGTCATCAGCGAACACAAAATATATTCAAGCAAAGAAGAAGCATTTGTAATATCATTTACATACAAAATGAAACAATAAGGTCACAAAATTGATTGCTTTGGGACACCGCATAAAATATTTTGCATATTTGAATCACAACTGTTTTAAGACACAAATTGCTTTCTGTTTTTAACATAGCTTTTAAATCAATCGAGTACAACGCCACGAAATCTGTTATAATCTAGTTTGTGTATCAGTATCATTGTGTGATCAATTGTATCGAGAGAGGTCTAGAAATGTCCCTATTGTTGTTTTGTTTCTTTTTTCTTACGGCAGAATTTATTTTATCTGCAAATTGGGCAAAAACCATGCAAGTTGAATGCTTAGGACGAAAACCAAACTGTTTGTTAGTAAGAATTTCTTTGGCGTTTAAATAGTCAATACATCAATCAAAAATTAGTCTTTCCAAAATGTTTGAGAAGCATGGTAATAATGATACTGGGCGGTAATTTGAAAAGACATCAACATCAGATTTTTATAAATTGGTATCACTTTTGCTACTTTCAGTTTATCTGGTACGATTCCACTCGATAATGATAAGTTAAATATCTTCGTTAGTGGTTCTACAATTTCATTGCATACCTTTTTAATTATACTATTCCCGATATTATCATATAGTATTCAGCACTTTTGTTAGGGTCAAATTTACGAACGATCTTCAGTATGTCTATTTCATTATTGTTATATACATGTTACTTGATGACATATCATATCTTTACCATTATTTTGAATTAAGATGCCAGCTTTGGTCCCATATTGACAAATAAATTGTTGCATTATGTTTGGAAGGAAAACTCCTGCGGATCAATGATAATACATACCATTGTTACCACGAAACTTACATTGTTGAGATGATGTTTTTACCCTTTTCAATTATAATGTTTATTTCTTTCCACGTCTGTTTAATATTGTTTTTATTTTTTTCAATTTGTTTTGGTAAATACATTATCTTTGATTTTCTTATTAGCATGTTCAGCTTGTTTTTTTTTTAGGTTTTGATTTTTGGATATTATCATTGTTAGGATTTTGAATATAACATTTACAGTTTGCTTTTCGTATTGATGTTTTTTAACTGCCCCTTTGTGATCCATAGCGAGAATGGATCTTTTTTCCTTCTGATAGAACATCTTTTAATCGGTATTCATCCATTAAACAATTTTTCAAAGTCATAATCCTCATTTTTATCGTTTGATACTTTTTTCCATTTTACGTACGTTTGTTAATCTTAGTTTGAACTTGCTTATGTTATCATTACGCATATTTCTTAATATTATATGTTTTGAGGAATTTCTGACAGGTATATTTTGGTTACATGATAATATAGTCGGGAAGTGGTCGCTTGTGTCCGTTACTACTATTTTGCTATGTACTATATTTTCGTTATTTTTAAGTATATTATCAATGTAAGTAGCAGTTGTAGCTGTTATTTTAGTTGATTTATATATTGACGGGATCATTGCGTATGAATAAACGAGTTCAAGATAATCATGAGTGGGTTCGTCAGTTTCAGTTTTTAGGAGATCGATGTTGAAATCACCCATTATAAATAAATGCTCATTTTCGCCATTAGGTTTCTTAAAAATAGGGTCTATATCTTGGATGAAATAATTTATGATAGGAGTCTGGGCTCAATTAACAACGCCGACAATTGTATTTTGACTCTGATTTTCATTTTGTATTTCTTTAAAGCAAGATTCAAAGTTTGCATTCGCTTGACAAAGATCACCCCTTACTATATATTACACTTTTTTAGAGTTTAGAGATGTACATACATACACCCTGTGCCTACGATTTATTCTTTTTTGTATTCACTATTAAATATATCAATATTATAAAATTCACGAGGTTTTTCTTTCAGGTGAGTTTCTGAAAGTCCCATTACCGTAAAATCAAATTTCATGGATCTAACACAGTCCTTGAAAGAATCAATTTTTTTGATAGGCTTAAGTAACATTAGTATTAAGCAAGTTTATTTTGTCATTTTCTTGGTTCAGGTCAAACTGTTATCCGAAGGTTGTCTAATCCACGGGATAATTCTTTTGAGACCAAATAAGAAGTCATGAAGTTCTCGACAAACAATTAGTGCCGAATTGATGAAAACACAAAAAATCTGCAATCTCACTTACATATGGTTAATGTAAAAATAACTAGAATAGCGAAATATATCTAGCTCGCCAAACAACAATCTGGTTTAAAGGCCTATAGTCACTTCCTTATTTCTTTTAACTCTAGAGTAAAGGGTAGGGTCTCTTCTTTCCATTGATACTAAGATCATGAAAATCGGCCGAGGCGTTACGTAATTATGGCGTCACAAAGTATTTCCGGACCGAAAAATCGACTTTGGGCAAAAATGGGAATTTTTTTAAAACATTGTTATAAAAGTTATAAATGTCAGATTTTCGTCGTTTTTTTGTTAATAATTGAAGGCATTGACAATTCGAACATGTCCTGTAAGTCCATATCATGCAGATATTTTTTAAATGGCGATTTAAATTTTTCCGAGGTGGCAACCACCCCTCTAACCTCGGACTATGACGGCCTACCATAACCCCACCTTAGGTGGTACCCCCGATATCCTGTCATCAAAATGACCGCAAAGGATGTAAAAACAATTACCTAAATGCTCAGGGTCGCTTTATTTTGCGTTTTGGTGCAATCAGTGATCATCCGTTAGGGGGGTGGTAACCACCCCACCCCCCACTTAGGAAGACGAGGGTTAAAAATATCATTGCTACATTAATTTAGCACGCTTTACGGGATTTTCAGTTATAATGTTATCGTCATTGTTTGGGAATTTTTCAGATCAGTTCATTGTCATTATTGAGGCTTATATTAGACTTCCAACTTGCTAATTTACTACGCCATACAAATAAACTCTACCTACTTCTAATATATAGTAGTAATTTTCGACGGTTGATTTCAACTTCATATCCTAGGTTACACAACTATCGTAGTTTTCTTAATAATTCATTAAACATGTTACCCACGAAGGAGCGACACTGGCTAGATTATTCCGGTAATTTCATTACCGTCCTGTAATCAATGTTTGGTTGTCCACGCAGTTCACCAAAAGTAAACAAAATGTTGCATTGACCTTTTCTGCTGCATTGAAAAGTACAAAATGGGAAGATGGGTAATCCAACTTTCCACGTGGATAAACGATATCAAAATTAAAGACTTTGCAACGTTCGAACATTTTGTTTTACTTTTTCTTACTTCCTGTTTGTTGATTCTCCTCCTCCTCCTCCTCCTCTTTTTCAACTTCTTCCTCCTGTTCTTGCTCTTTCTTCTTCTTCTTCTTCTTCTTTTTCTTCTATTCTTCTCTTCTTGTTTTTCATCTTGTATTTTCCACCTTTCATTCTTCTATTCGCTCCTCCTTCTTGTTTGTTTTCTGGTTCGCCTTGTTTCTTCCTTTTCATATCTCCACCATTCGTCTGTGAGGGTCCTGTTACGTCTTTTATAAGAATATGAATGTTAATAGAAGGGAGAATAAGAATGTCATATGTCACTTGTTGAAAACATGAGACGAATTAAAATTATAATTTAGCACTGTAAACTAACCCTTTGAAACAACCAGGAAACAACATGTTTTTTATTTCACTATACACGCTAGTATTGAGGTATTTTTCCCTCTAAGTTATTACTTACTGTAATCAATATAGTACCTTACCGTTGTTCCTCCGAAAAATTGAAATAAAGCTCCGCTTAAATCACTACAGTAATAGTTTCATTTTTGCTCATGCTTTTTCATGATTGATTTCCGTTTATTTTTTCTCTAGATACATTTGTATTAAGTGCATTTTAGACATATGGGTCCCATCGCATCGCAAGACAGGTAAAGCTATATCTCGAAATGGGAAAATCCCACACTGGAAATGTTTTCATATATCAGAATTGTAATGATTTGACTAATTGACAACTGAAGGGTGAAATTGATTTGTCTAGACTAACGGGGTTTTCAAATCTAGTGAATCCACCAATCGTGATTTTGCAGAAAATCAAATAAGGTATTAGATACTTTCTACATATAAAGTGCACGGGATAAAGTGCTTTCAACAATTCAAATAAAGCCTGTATCATACTGAGAATAATGTTACCATATCAATATTTCTAAATATGTACATTGGAAATTTTTCATCACCCATATTTGGCACATCTGAAAGAAATAATGATTACCGTCTCATATGCCGCGATTTAAGTGACAAAATCGCAAGTTTGGACTAGAACGCATTATAACTTCGATCGTACAGGTTAATAGCATTCTGATAATTTTACCATAACATGACCTATATTCATCTTTGTAGTGGTTCCAATACATATATGAAGAGCTGAATTGCGGCTTAATGGCCATTTTTTTAAATAAATTTTTTAAATGAAGATTCTTAAAGACCTTAACAAGTTCATCGCCCTAGCAAAAAAATTGTTGAAAAAATCTCGCTAAGTGGGTTAAAATCCCAAAAAAGTTACTTTTATGGCCACATATGGACATCGTATGACCACATTAGTTTGAGAATCAAAGGGCATAATGCCCAAATATGGTAATTTCTTTATTAGACATGCCTAAGTGTTGAAAATTGGTATTTATAAAGTACATCACAGCCTATTGACGAATTTAAAAAGAAACTTTACAAAAAACAAATGGAAGATAGGTGGTTCTTATCATGACATTTGGTGACTTGTCCTGGAAAAAGGCTTACGTCCATTTTCAACAAAAATCAATAGCCAATTAGTAAGAAACTATATGATGAATTATCTAGGTTTTCACCTTATTATTAAAGAAATATTTGTACACAATTACTAAAATACTCCCAGAGACAGAAGTTATTTGATGATTATAACGTGTATGACTTTGAAACAGATTTTAATATGTTTGTCCATTGGACGTCGCGAGGATATATACACTCGAATCTTGAGTGAGGTGCAGGATTGTATCTTTTTGACAAAAATTTCCGATTTAATGGCAATACTCCATTTCTTATAGTTTTCAAGAACGGCGCAACTTGTGTTTATTTTAACTAAGATGCAAAATAAATTTGCTTTCAACTCTTGATTCCATACATAATGATGGAATAGTGCACTTCAGAATCATCAAAACGCAGAAAAACATAAAAAGGAAGAACAAAACTCGCCAACTCTAATGTCTCTTTGATATTTGGCTATTCAATTCTGATACTTAAAATGGATTCGATTATTGCTGGGTAAATTTGCATTGATATTCCAATGTACATTCACGTTACGATGATGGGTTATGGAACAACTCACATGGACACTTAATGCTCTTTATCTAAGCTTTAAACCAAACATCTTTTTCAGTTTTTCATATTTTGATCATTATTTGTTGTACTTTAAGTGTCAGTTATATAACCATGTATTCATCTGG
>JXSR01S010346.1:0-24840 GCA_000969725.1 Ophiothrix spiculata
AGTGGCTGATGTGATGGGATGGTTCCAGGACCAGGAGGCGAGGTGTAAGAAGTTTGAGGGCAAAGTTGGGCATGAGACAAATGTACAACTTGCTGTTAAAGCTTGCCAGGTTAGTGTTTAAAAATGCCATGTTACCATTATGTAAAAGTAAAAAGATATGTAGAATTTGATTAGCATAAATTGATAAATGATATTTGAAGTGATTAACTTGTTCAGAGTTGAGATACACATTTTGAAGTTCAACTTGTCATTATAATGTACTTCTCTACATTTCCATTGAGTTCATGTTTCAAAATATTTTGATTGTATCCCAACTTACAACTGTGTTGTTAAATGTTCTATATTCCAGGGGTCTCCATTAGTCTGGTGTATTAATAGTTTTGGCAAGATGCCCACAGATACATATCTTGTGTTGGCTATAGTATGAGTCATACTACATAATTCTTCATCCTGTTTTTAACGGAGATGTAGTTTGATGACTAGTTCATACAACTTGGAATCTTAAACTATGGTCACAATTACCTTTCCAACAGCTTTATGAACAGCTGTATGAATTTGCTCATGGCATACCGACAACTTTTAAACTATTTTGTACTAACTTCTAACAGACTGTAATAATGTGTACAAAATGGCCAAATAGTCATCACTAAGCAGCTCATACAAAGCATTATGACCATGGCTTTAAAATATATGTGAAAGTCAGAAATCCCACACCAAAGATATTCTGTTTAGGCTTGTTTTAAATGATTTTGCAAAGGCTAAAACTGTAAGATAAGTGACAAGTCTACTTGATAAAAGGAGCATGGTCCGATTGCCTCAATTTTTGTCAAACTTTTTGAGATTTTGGTACCAAAATGTTTCTTATAGTTTTCTCATAACCAATGTGAAATTTCACGGCTGAATTACGTTTTGTTTTGGAGATATACATGAAAATGTGTGTAATTATGGTAACCATAATTAATTTTACACAGTAACGTATAGGCGGCTCTGAAATACAAAATTGCCCATAAAATCAAAACGGTTAGACCGATTGAGCTGATATTTTAAACTTAAATTTTCAGAGTGGTCATCTTTCATATGACATTAAAAAATTAATTTTGAAAAATAAGACTAAGCTCCTTTAAGTTTTGTTCAAATTTTGATATACTTTGTCAACACTGGTCCAAACTGAATAACAGTTTTTACTCAACCTAAATTACAGCTGTTTTGAGAAATAAATTGATAATTTTTATTCCATGTTGTATTCTTACAGAGTATCGAAGATGCAGTTGAGTCCAAATTGCCTGAAATCAGTAAGATCCAACAACAAGGCTTGAGATTGGCTACTCGTGAACAGGTGGAAGCATCAATGGGCCAAATCAGAGGAGTAAAAGAGGATCTGAAATCCCTGATAGACCAGGTCAAAGCAGTGCTGATTACAGCCTTGGAGCAGTGGAGACTGTACCATGAGTGTCTACAGAGGGTGAACCAGTGTCTTGGCAAGGCAGAGTATTCCGTCAGCAGAGTTAATATGGTCTCAGGGACGGCTGACTCACTGCAGATGCAAGTTGCAAAGTTGAAGGTGGGTAATGACATCCAGGTTAAGCAAAATTAATTTCAAACAAGGGTTGAAAAATGCTCGCTAACTGTTATCAAATGCCAAAGTAAAGCAACCACTTTTTTTAGATATATTTTAGAATGTTATATTGCTTGCCAGCACCAGCAGATAATTTATGGTGCAACGACTTGAATATCATGGAAGATTACTGAAGCTTGTTGCAAAAGAAATACATGTATTTACCTTTGTACTCTTATAACTTGAAATATTTGACCTAAATAATGAATCTGGCCTACATCCATATGAATTCAGTGATCTTTTACCATACTGAATTCAGCTACAATTCTTGGTTAGTTCATATTTATTTTTAACATGTTCACTATATTTGTGAGACAACTTTCCCCAATTTCATTTCCTTTGGCTTAATAATTATGATATATTACAGCTTTTTGCAAATGTGACCAGAATGCAGCATGTGTTGAATAACGTTTTGGATCATTCGCTTGTACTGTAAACTAAATTGGTTGAATATCCAAGATGTTGATGCAAATTATATAATAGTATGCAAAATCATACATATTGCTGTATGAACAGTCACAAGTTAATCTATTCAGATTTGCAGTCCTTCTTGGATAAGAAAATGAGCTTGATTATGGTTTAATATAATTCAATTACAAAGATAAGAGGATTTAACATGACCTTGTATTATGCATGTATCTCCATTATTACGACAATTAAACTGTAATAGGTTTAGAGCTTAAAACCTAACAACCTGCTGATGCTACTACAATTAACCACCTGTTGCAAAAGTAATTAATCATTGTGATTTTGCATGCTTTTCCCCTGTTTCTGTACCAGGGACCAATTGCTACACTTAAGGTATATAGTGTGTTTGAGTGATGCCTCTCCCATCTTCAGTTTCCTTGCTTAATATGTTTGATTGCACCAATACCTTTAAGTTTCTTAAAACTAGTCTCGATCTTGTTTGATTGCAGTGTATTCCCTCTCACAAGTTTGTTGTGATGCCAAACAATTTGAATTGTGAATAATCACAGATTGTTTAATACTTAAAATGTGATTAAAGAAATTGGCCTGTATTACAGAAAGGTATTTAGTTAAACCACGGTTTTAATTGAACATCAACTGTCCAGGAATGATACGCACTGTCACAGCTTTCAAGCGCAACAGTTCAATGGCTCATGCTGTCGGCGAGAAATTAAAACCATGGTTTAGCCAAACACCTTTCTGGAATACGGGCCATAACCTTTAACCTCTTTCATTCTTGTTTACACATCATAACAAATAAATTTATTGATTGGTTATTCAATTTAGACTGATCTAAACAATAATTTCCACTTTTTTGCTATCCTTTTGTTTCTTCTATCAACACTGATAAGACTGATGCTACTTGTTGTAACCTGGCAATAAGCCTTGATGTTGCTGCTGGATTTAAACTTGTGTGATTCGCGAGGCAGAATATCATAAAAAAAACTGATCAAGATTATATGTTCCTTCATCCTTGTTCATAGTAGTGCTTGCCTCTTTTGTATTTGATTGCCAAATTATTTTCACATTTTGTAGAAAATTAATATTTGAATCAGTCTAAATGAATAATTCACAATACTGATCGTGATGAACCGATCTAGCAAAGTAAGCATAGTAATTCTTTTACCCGTCCCCTTAACTTGCCAATATGAAGCGACCATCTTCCTGCTACACCTGTAAACTGCCCTTTCGCGTTAACAAGTGTGACACTAGTTGCTAAATAAAGAACAATAAAACCCAAGTGATGCTCCTCATTGGTTAATGCAGTAACAGCTGTGCCTGTGATGTTGATCGATTGCAGTGATTTTGTAATTTGTCGCTCAAAGTGAACCATAATGACATTGTCCAACGCCATCTGTTTGCATTTCTATACAGGACCTACAGAGTGAATTCAAGGGCAATCGTGTCCAGCTCACCAATCTATGTAAGCTAGCAGATCAGCTTGGTGTATCATGTAAACCAACAGTCAAAGAGAACTTGCAAAGGACTACAAATGGTCTCTGTACAAGGTAAGGAATAGTTTCTGAAATATTAGTATGTTTAAGAAATGATAATTTGAATTTTTTGTACAACAATATCCTTCCAATTGTCAAATCTGTTGGATGCTTGCTATGTCATGAGTATTTATCTTACTAAATCACATGCAACAGAATGATTGATCTTAGGGGAAGCGGATTAGTGTAGTGGTATTTCCCTCGCTTTGCACCAATGAGGTCCCGGGTTCGAGTCCCGCACCCGGCGCTTCATGATCATTTGGTTTTCAGTCCATGCTCGCTTCCACAGGTTTTTCTCCGGGTCCTCCGGTTTCCTCCTGCACTAAAACTGAATATTTAAGAAAGATCTAGGACCCCAATGGAAATAAGCTTCATTAGAGGCTTTCTTGTGTTATCCTTGGCTATCAGCCTAAAGAATTCTTTCTCTACATATCAATAAACCAGTAATTTTGGTTAGAAGATTTGCATAATTAGAAAGAATTATATCCAATATTTGCTAACAAACAATGCTCAACTTTAAAGAAAGGTACACATTTTGCTCTTACAAAGAAAATGAAATGAGAAACTCTATAGAATATAGAATTGAAATATTAAACTACAAACTAACCTACCTGAGTAATGGATGCCAACAGTATTTGTGCATATTAATTAGCTTATTTGCATATTTGTTTTGTTGATATTCCAGGTGGTCTTCAGCAGATGATCAGATGAGGGAGACCCTCAATATATTTGAACAGTCGTTATTGTTGTGGAAAAACTTTGAAGAAAAACATTCCTTTATTGAAGGATGGTTACAAGAAAAGGAGAAAAAATGTGAGAATGTGTTGGGCTTTGGTGATGACGGATCAATATCAGAGACGGACTCAGAAACAGGTCGAGATCATGACCGGGAAACTCAGGTGCAAGCTTGCAAGGTGAGATTTAAACTTGAAAGATCACAGAATGGTAGGGCACAGGGGCACAGTGGTTAGAGCATAGGACTTGCAATTGAAAGATTGTGGGTTCAAGCTTTGGCCTACCAGCCACCCCAATGTTGAGTCCTTGAGATGGTTTACCACCTTGTTCCTCCTCCTATAACAGATATAGTAGCTTACCTTCCCAGTACTTTTTATGAATCAGTAACCAATACTGATAACATTATGTCTGTACAAACAAGTCTGATTTACTTTTCAAGTACTTTTTTACATAAATGTTTACAGATACATAAATAGGACTGTGAAGATAATCAGATCTGTTTGTGCAGGGGGAATGTCAGCCCCCTCAGCATACATAGTATATAATAAAGTTGGGCTAAACTCTCAAAAGAAATTCTGATGGCCACCAAGGCTGTTAGTGTATTAGCTTCAGTTTGACTTAATTTGTATTTTGTACCTATCACAGAATTGTATGGCTGAAAATTAGAAGTTTACAATAAATAAAGGATACATTTGAATATTTCAAAATTTGCAAATTAAAAAAACAAATGAGGTTGATGAAAGGAAAGACTAGCATGTCTTATGCTGACATGATACTGGTTAACTCTGCCTCAATAGCATTCTCTCATAGACTTCATGAACCCCTGAAGTAAAAGTGTTCATTTTTGATCAAACTTGATTCATTGAAATTTTTTTTAAATTTCAGGAGCTTTTGATTGACGTTGGGAACTTTCATGAAATTCCAAAATTGAATAGCCTTGTGGATCAACTGACAAGGCATATGGATGGACCGACTGCTAACAATGTCATATCCAGAAAGAAAGTACTAGCTCAGGTAAATATGGGATCTCATGTTGGGTGTTACATTTCAGTTAAATTCAGTCAGATTTCTACATGACTCTACTTAGAGGAGTACAGACAAGAAAGCTGGTACAAAAAATAATGTTTGCCCATCCATTATGAGATGATATATGACAAGCAAAAATATAAATCCTTTCATTTATTGTAATTTTTGTTTGTTTTGAAAACCAGGATTGAAGGCAATTATTTGCCAAAAACAGTAAATATCATTATTGAAAAACAAATATACACACACCTATTTAAACTTACAATATCCTGCATCAAGGAGAGCAGTTTGTGTCAGATGTGTCCATATAGCTGCATTGCACTACAGTTCACAATGTGTGTCTTCACTGCGTTTAATTTTTAACGCACTATCATATCTAGTCTCGATAGCCAATAAGTAGACTCATAGACAAAGAACACCAGATAGCACAGGCCCATGAGCTAACTACCCATCATCCCTGGAGGGAGCCAGCTGCCTCTACTTCTGCCAGTCAATTTACCAGCTTGTCATATATGGCACCAAATCTTCTTACCTTCGTAGAGATTGCATACTTTTAAAAATCAAGTTTATTATAAAGCGGAAACCAGGTATAATTGTTGTAAAAAGATGTTTAGTTATAACAGTGTGGGTAATAACAATTTTGTTTATCATTTGCTGTTACAGAGATTAGAGACACTGAGACAGCTTTTATCCAGACATATCCAACACACCGAAGATGACATGAAATCACAGAGAAAATTTGCTGACAAAGCTAAAGATCTTATCTTGTGGCTTGAAGAAGCTCAAGACAAGATTGACAGGGAAGATCCCAACAGGTCTTCAGATGAGAACTCCATCCGGGACCGAATGTCACAACTCAAAGAAGTGATGCGTGAGTTCAGTAGCCATCAACCTGAGGTCAATACCTTGAATGAGATGGGCTATAGGCTCAGTCTGGATAAGACCAATGCTGCCAATCTTGCCACATTGAACACCAAATGGAATGATCTGTCTAGCAAGACTTCGGAGAAATTCAGGAAGCTACAGTCGGTACTCTTGCAGCAGCAGAGTTTCTCTCAGAAATGTGATGCGTGGATGAATTTCTTGGCGGAGACTGAGAGGAATTTAGCCGTAGATATTGCTGGCAGTTATAAAGAGCTCTTGGAGCAACAGAAAGTTTATGAGGTGAGATTTGATATCTTTAAATTAAAATTAAAATTTCTTGTTTGAACCACTCTATTTTTGTTGAATGATAAATTATTTGCCACAAATTAAATCAGTTCCACAAGTTGATATTGAATTAGAGTTGCGAAAAGTTCCGTCTTTGAAATCTAAAGGGAAACCATTTTAGCCTTTCCCAAATATTGAAAGAGATGGTCTTGGGGTTAATGTGCATTGAGTACAAGTCACAGAATCAAGAAATGACCCACTACATACAAAAACAAAACAGCAACAACAAAGCAGGTTGGCTCGTTTCTGTAGATTCCAAGAAATAGTCTCTTTTGTGCTACAGACTTAACTATTATAGAATTGGTCATTCTTTGATTAGTATCTGTGAACTATCATGCAGAATATTAAGTAATAAGCAAATTTAGATTTTCTTCTTCTCAATTCACACATTTTTATTTTTATTTTGTATGTCACTTGTAGCTCTTTGAGGCCGACATCTTCAACCGCCAGCAGATCTTGTTCTCCATCATCAGTGATGGTCAGAGGATGGTTCAAGAAGGCGAGCTGGATGATCCAGATGAATTCCAACATAAGCTGAGTCAACTGAGTGAGCAGTGGCAGAACGTCATCCGTAGAGCAGCTCAGAGGAAAGAAATCATTGATAAGAATATCAGGTTGGTATCCTTGCTAGGACTGGTTACATACACATCATTGTTAGGAGGTGGTTGACATAGGATACTTATATATTTGTCACATTTATGTAATTTTTCAGAGTTGCACATCAAGTTGTGGCTGAACAAAACAAGGGAAGGTATGGTGTCTATCCCATCATGCATTGCTTCCTATGGGATTTTTTGCGTTGGAAATCATGTGCGTAGTTAGTGATGAAATATCCCTAAATCAAATTTGATTGTTTTAATCTTGCAGTTTGGACAAGTTTCATTACTAATTACTCATATAATTCACCATGTAAATAATTCTATAGGAAGCAATGCATGATGGGATTCACATGATATCTTCTCTTGGACAAAACCGCCAGATATTTGAAATTAAGATGGCCAACCAAGGCAACCAGGGCACAAAAGCCACAAAAATCCCAAATGATATGAACTTGTAGGTTAAATATGTTAACTATCAGATACTTTTAAAATTTACCATTTTCAGAAATAATGGTATTTACACATTTCAAATAAATAGGAAGTAGTATAGAGGAATTCAATAGTTATTTGAGATAGTTGTACCTTATGCAAAATTAATGATGCTTAGCAGAACAGCTACTGATCATATTGTTTAACATGTTTATAATATACATGTTTGATACACATGTTCGCCATTATCAAGAATAGTTCAGTGCCCTGCTGTGCCATACACCTCAAGTAATTGCCAATTAGTAGACTGCATAATGAGGCAATGTGCACATACGTAATTATGGTAGATGTTGCATCAAACAGTCCCAAAAATGCAAACAAGATATTAACATATTATCAAGTATTAAATGTAATGCTAATTGTCAATGACCACCTATATTTCAGTTTGATATTTTTTTCATTACATACTCAAACGTATTGAAATAAGCCTCAGCCCAGCCTCTGTAGAAATTATCCAGAGTAAAAACAATGTTTTTGCACATGAGTGTTTGTAATTTGCATAAAATCATGATAAATTTGTTGGCAATCAAATCATAGTCAAGGTTGAACTGTTAAAATTTGTCCAATGCACCATTTCTATTCTATACATTATTCTCCATATGGACACAGCATGAAAAATTCCTTTAACAGGATTAGACTGAAGACCTGCCTACTTAATGTATTATTATCTTATTCACATTGTTGGGACTTGTAGGTGAAACCATCACCATTAATTATACCGTACTGATCAACTTGATGCACCTATTTTGAAAACAACTATGTTGATTACCTTATCCATTTATTATCTGTGGATTGTCAAAATCAGATATGACAGGTAAGTACTTGTTAGGTGTTGGTAACATTCCTATATTTGGTTCAGAACATCTTATATTTAATAGGATTCAATGTTGCATTTTTTGAAGCATGCAAAAGTAAACATGTGTTTGTTTCTGTGTACAGGGACTGGCAGGCATACCATTCATTACTTGGTAAACTGCATCAATGGTATCATGAGATTGAGGATGAGATCAAGGCTTATGAAGTCTCCACTGCTGCCTTACAGAAGATCAGGAGTCTGGCTGAGCAGTCAAAGGTATGGTCTCAATTTGGAAAGGAATTGTTCTTTAATTTGAAGGCTATCTTACATGATATGATCCAGATTCAAATTTAATTCATGCAGATTATTGATGTTGGACTTATTCTCAGATATTATAAATATCACACGTAATCCTTGGGTATCTAAACCGCACTGAGATAATAATACACCATAGAGCAAAGGCTTTTGCCAAAGGCTCATAGGGGTAGGGGATATTTCAGCTTTCCCAATTGTCATGTTAATATCTGGTGAGCATTGTTCTTTGAAGCAAATTCTTTGTTTTCAATAAGAATAAGAATATTTATGAATGTTAAAGGTCAATTGAAAAAAGGTGTTGCAGTTCTACTGTACAAAGTCAATGTTTACAATGTTTTGATTTTGCAAGAATATTAAAACTGGAAAGACGATATTGTGTATCAGATGGTAAAATATATATAAAAACAAATTTTGTTGAGTTGTTTGTTAATTTCTGTCAATTATCGTTAAATTTTGCAGGACACACAGAAAGCCGTTGAAGTCCAAGAAGGCCAATACCTTGCAGTCAATGAAGCAGGCAAACTGCTCCTCCGTAACTCCGACCGTCAAGCAGCAGAAATCCTGAAAGCCGAGCTGACCAATGTCCAGACCACCTGGCATCACATCACCACCAGGCTACGCAAGAATTCTCATCATCTGGAAGATGTCTTATCAGAGTGGGATGGGAGTGATAAGACCATGGAAGAGTTGCAACAATGGTTGCGGGATGTGAAGAGGAGATTGGCTACGGCGCTGCCTGGGATGTATGAGGAGTTACAGAGGGACATGGAATGGTGCAAGGTAAGGGTGAAGATAGGATATCAGAGTGGGATGGGAGTGATAAGACCATGGAAGAGTTACAACAATGGTTGCGGGATGTGAAGAGAAGATTGGCTACGGCGCTGCCAGGGATGTATGAGGAGTTACAGAGGGACATGGAATGGTGCAAGGTAAGGGTGAAGATAGGATATCAGAGTGGGATGGGAGTGATAAGACCATGGAAGAGTTACAACAATGGTTGCGGGATGTGAAGAGAAGATTGGCTACGGCGCTGCCGGGGATGTATGAGGAGTTACAGAGGGACATGGAATGGTGCAAGGTAAGGGTGAAGATAATAGATTAAATTTTGGCTTGACATCACTTAATGATGATTGAGGGTGATTTTGCACAGTATAATAGTAATAATAATAATAATAATAATACACACCATTTATAGAGCGCCTTATACGACTGTTTCAAAGCGCTGATGCCTATTATTACGCTGCCGTCAGGAAACCGTCACAATCATTTCGCATTCACCTAGGAGTCGCTGGCCAAGCGTGCACCCTATCTGCACTTAGATTGTAATGTTTCCCAATGAAGCAATGAGGATTAAATGCCTTGCCCAAGAACATAACCCGTTGGCCGTAGCTGGGCTCGAACTCACGACCTTCTGATTCGGAGTCCTGCACTATTCCACTAGACCACACGAGCTCTGTGTACAATGTAAATATGGAAAATTTAAGTCCTAATGATGTTTTTTTTTTCACTTTTGCAGGAAATTGAAAATACCTTCGACAGCAGTGTGAGCAAGCTGGATAAACTTCATCAAGCTGAGCAATGTCTAACAAATGCCATCAGTCCGGACGATATGGCGGTCCTGCATGAACGCATAGTCCTGCTTGCCAAACAATGGGATGAAATTCATCTGCAGACATGCCTAAGGAGGAAGCGAATTGCAGATAAGCTTAATGAATGGAGTTATTTTGGACAGAAATATAGGGAGATGTCTGATTGGCTGACCGAGATGGAGGTCAAAGTAGCACAGAATGGAGAGAGCAGCATTGAGGATCTGCTGCACAAACTTAGAATGGTGAGTTCACACTTATTTATTTATTTGTTGTGATTTTTTTGTTTTTCAACTCCTATTAATAATAGATCTATCAAGGTCAAAAAAGTTGGTAATTTTGGACAACTTAGGAAAAGGTTTTCCTGTACAAAGAATATTACCCCTCAATTTGACAATTCTTTTAGAGCCCTAGTAGAAATTGGATATATATTTCAAAGCTAGGAAAACCAGGTTTCATTTTTTACAATTTTTAGATGTTTTAAAATATGATTGGAAACTTCTTTCAAACAGTAGATTTGTCCTGAACTATAATGTTGACTGAAAACATAAAGTGAAATCAAAATGATGTCAAACTCTTTTTAATTGCTTATTGGTGTAATGCACAAGTATCATCTTGAATTTGGAAGTTATATTGTCAGAAACTTGTACCATATATCCTGCAGAAACTGCAATTGATTTGAACACTTGATAAGAGCCTGCTCACGCCATTAAGCTGTCGTCAGAAATCAATAAAATGCAACAAATTTTGGAAAAATTGAAACTCATTTACAGTATCAGTATAGCACAATACATGTGTTTTGGCTGTTTTGGATACAGCCAAACAGTGAGTTTCTTTTACATAAAATGTACATTAATTCTATTTACTAGGTAGCCTTTTTTACGACTGTTTTACTATTTGTGTACATTTATTTTCTTTTAAAAATGAAATCATTTTCTAATATTGGTTATTGTTCCCTTTTAATGTAATATTACTCTCCTATGTAAATAAGTTAGTTTTTTATTTTCCAATTGTATTAAAACCGTCCAATTCAACTATTTGCCCTTTGACAAACTCTTTAAATTAGTATATATCCTCATTTCCAAAATTTGACTATAGCTGAAGCATTAAATTTTTTGAGGTCGAAAATGGGGGGAGGGCGGCTAAAATTTTATGTGAATAATTTTTTTCAGGCCCCCCTAACAAGTGTTTGTGAACGGTCCCTTAATATATCAATAAATACTAGGTAAATGGTTTATTAAAAAAGTCGATTTTAAGGAATCATGATTTTTCAAAAAAATATAAGGGTCCATCTTTTTTGCAGCAAAAATTAGTGGTCAAACCCATAGAAAAGCATGTAAACTCAATTTTTACCGGAAAATTTGTGGTAATTTTTTTCAAGGCCCCCCCCCCTTGCAAGGGTGAAAAATTTTAAGGGCCCCCCTTTTTGCATCAGCCCCCCCCCCTAACAAGTGTTGTGAATGGTCCCTAAGTTCTTTTATCTCTAAAACTTATGGGTTGTGATTTAGATAATACCAGAAATCTGAGGGATTTTCTTTTAAAACAGAGGGAGCTGTAGATTTCTGTTCAATATAGAGGGGGCTTTTTTAATTCACAATAGGTGTGTTACAAGCAAATGGGATTGCATGCGCAGAGGGGACCAATATGGCTTTACATGGTTTCCGAACCATGGAGCAATTAGAGTAAAGTTTTCTTGCTCAAAGAAACAAGGAGACATGGGCCGACTGGGGCATATTCTCAGGCATATCCAGTCGTCAGTGTTATTCATGTGTTTTTTTTGTTTTTGTTTTTTTTTTTTGGGGGGGGGGCTGGTTTGGTTGAAGAGATTTGAGAGAATGTAAGGCACAGAAAGATTTCCCGTTGCAAGCGATTGTAGATTTCAACCTTTTTTCCACACCAAATAATCCCCAGGAATTATTGATCTTTCCTAGAACAAATTAAGTTCAAACTTCAGTCTTGTTAGAAAGCTTATTTTCATAAAGACCTGTTATATTTGCAATAAAAATGTAAAGGGTGGTGTAATTAAAAACAGGTGTTGCTATTTCTGAAGAATTTATAATGTCCCTTGCTTCAAAAGTCTTTTGTAGATTAATATCATTAGCCTCATGTAGTTAAATACATATTCCATATAGCTATGAATGAGTCACTTGTCAACCTTTCACATTTTGATATTTAAATAGAAGTATCTTGATCTCTTTTTCCTGACCACCTGAATATGCATGAATCCTGTTATTACCAGCAGCATGTCAGAAAATGGTAAAAAGAGGCCATATATGAAAGCTTTCGTTTCAGAAAGATGTGTATATATTTTTTCCATTTGGCAAATTTGTTCAAGATCAACGATTAAAGAAATGAACATATTTTACCTCATCAGCAACGCAACGTTCGCGCTAGATCGCGTTTTCGCGTTTTTGACGCGGTTTTTATGAAAAAAACCCTTTGATTTGGAAAAAGCTGAAGTGTAAAGGGTCCAATTGGACGCAATAAAATTGACTGCAAAATGGTACATTCTGAAGTGGACTCCTTTAAAATTTGTTTAATTATAATAAATACTTAGCAGGATGGTAAAAAAATCTTCTAAAACCCTTAAAATTCAAATTGGACCCCTTAAATTTGAAAAAATAGGGGGGTTAAAGGGTCCGTCGGACCCCTTGAAATTCCATCAGACCCCTTAAATTTGAAAATTGGGATGTTTAAAGGGTCCAGTGGACCCCTTAAATTATTTTCTAGCGCCAACGTTGATCATCAGACATTTGAGTTAAATTTGTATGGAAAAGTAAAGGGTATGTTGCATAGGCCTAATAGGCCCTCTTTTTCAGAACTTATTTTATGATTTGGAACTAAGCAACCAAAAATTAAATTCATATAAAAGTAAACATTTCTAGATTTGGATTTGCACATACAAGATGATGGTTAGGTCAGTTTTGAACCAAAATGTAAAACCCCTTAAGTTCTTGGCCCAATATATATATTTGTAAGCAACCTAACTAAATTTGGCAAAAATAAAAGTTGAACCCCTTTTAACACTTAAGTGCATAAAGGGGGGTCCATATGGACCCTGGATTTTGTTTTTCGCGCGAAGTGCGAAAACGCAACTTAACCCAATAAAGCTGTTTTATGTAATTGTCAAGGTAGGGGTTACGCATGTTTTGGTGCAAAAAAATTAATATCGGTCTTGTCGTTTTTGAGATAATTAGCATAAACTGGCAAAATAATCGCGCTGTTTGACTTTTGTTTTGTCCCTAAAACCAAAACGAAACAACTTATTTGAATTTTTATTTCAGCAATGTATTTGTAATTATAATCTTCTATTATGAGCCAAATTTCATTGAAAAAATCCTTTGGGAAGACAGATTTCCAATTTTTGGCGGAAATTTTTTCGGAAAAAATGAAAATTTGACACAAATTAGATATCTGGCTGCCATTTTGAAACGGAATGACGGATTTTTATTTTTTTTGTTTTATATGAATTTAATTGAGTTGGTGTATCACTGTGTACAGTTTTAAAGATAAATTAATGTAGAGAACATTGTTTTAAAGCTTTCAAAATCCAGGGTCCATATGGACCCCCCCCCCCCTTGTGCACTAACGGGATTCTAAAACACTTTATGCACTTAAGTGTTAATATTCAGAATCTAGAAACTCATGTGTAGGAACACATTTCTCAATTTTTTGATTTTGTTACTTTACTTTTTGAAATATTGCCAAAAATAGATCCAAAATAGGCCAAAACTGACAAAAAAATCATGAAGTTTTTAATTTTAAGTGACATCTAGGCTAGTCCCTTTAATTTGACTCTTTCAAAAAACAAAGAAACACAATAAACATTCACTGAGAAATAGGTGTATTTGAGGCTTTACTCTAAAATTTCACATTTTGAACTTTTATCTGGGGCTTTTATGTGGTGCATTGTTAAAGACTAAGTTGAGAACCCCTGCTGCAAACAAATTTATTTCACAAATTGCGTTTCCAAGAGGATTTGATCTTTGATACAATTGAACAATTTAGTTTTTATAGAAAATTTGAGGAAACGGTTTTGTGGGAAATGGAGATACATGTAGTTTTAGGGAGTATTCATAAATACCTTGGTGGGGGGAGTTGGGCAATATGGGGGAGTATAAAAAAATAGGACAAAAAAAAAGGGGGGATAAAAAACATTACACGGTAGTTAGGGGATCAAAAATTTTATTAATAATATAATGCTGTTTTCTATGTTCAAAATTTACTCAAATACCTATAGCTCCAGGGGACATTGAAGTAGCAAGATCAGGGGGGATCAAAAAATATTTAATCCTAAAAGGGGGATCAAAAAATCTAAGTGGTCCAATCCTCAAACCTGCCCACCTCCCCCCCCCCCCCCCCCCCCCCCCCCCCCACCAAAGTAAAATAATAAAATTCACCAGAATTAAATCCCCTGATAAGTTATTCTATGTTGACAGTTTATTCAACATCATGATTTTGTATAGTTACACAAAGTTTGTGGGTTATTTGATTTGACATTTTGTTGCACAATATGCTCAGATTTGAAATTCAATCAGTACCATTGACTGAACCCCATTCAACCTTGACATTCAACCCCAATTTTCTATTTCCAAATCGGACCTTGTGGGTGAAGTTGACATTCCATTCCTAGCTGGTAGTCATGTTCAAGTTGCTGGGATACATGGTTGTACTCAAGTTGTGCCATATAATATATGGTGATGGGACATGTTCACGGTAATTTGTGGTTTATTTTGGAGATATTCTTTGTGGATTGTGTGATAACACCAGGTTAATTCTGTGAGTATATTCTTGTGAACTAGTGGGACACTGCAGTTGCTTTTATACCAGCTATGAAAAGTATTGTTGTTTGACACATTTTATACCATCATGATCTAGCTAGTGTGATTGCTACAAGCTACACAGCTGGAATTTTTTGTATAGAATATATAGACCTACTTTCCACGTTTATGGTTGTTTAGTTTAATAAGTCTAATTGAATGTTCCTTTCCATTTACTCTCCATATAGGCCATGATTTTTCAATTATGGCCACCAAATCAAAATGTTGCTGCAACAGTACTAGTTCTAAATAGAATTCTACCTGGTTTTTTGCTAATAAAGAAGGAAAATTGTATTTCTTTTAATAACAATGTTTTGAAAGTTCATATCAGCACAGATATTTGTGACTTCAATTTGTTTGAGTCCCCCCTCCCCTTACCTTCCAACTTTGATGGGACATTTGACCTTTCTGAAGGTGGTACCTACATTTTTGCTAAAATGGCCACAAAGGATATACTTAGGCCTACACAAAACAAACATGATTTTTCCCTGTTTTAAATGAAAAATTTACCCGTTTTTATTTATTTGGGGGGCCTTATTGTCCCATTTTATGCTGTTTTCTTATTTTTTTTACAATTTTCCTATTTTTTAACAAAAGATCAATATATAGGCCTACCTGAAAATAGCCTTATTCCTTTGTGTTTAGATGTGACAGGGAATCATCACTGGGAATCATCTGTTGTCTTGTTACAATTTGGTTTATGATAAGGCCAAAAGAAAAAAATTGTTGTGTTGCCCTCCGCCGGCCGGGTCGAAATTGTGGAAAATCCCGACCCGTTTTTTTTTTCTTTCATCAAAACTCTTGATTTTTTAATATTTCTTGAGTTGCACAAATATTTTGCCTGATTTCCAGTCCTGAAAATGTTCCAAAATTCACCTTTCAGTAGCAAACAACCATGTATCCCACACTATTTACACATGGCATCTGTAATTGTTATTTAAAAAAAAAAAAGGGAAAAAAACCCGGCCGGGCCATCCCCACCACTTTGGGCCTGTGAGGGCAACACAACTATTTTTTTTGGCCTAATTTGATATTATTTTTTGAAATATTTATTTTTGTAAGAATGATTTGATCTGGTGAAACTATCTATTAGTTTCATACCTGAGTAATCATGAAATATGCTAATAATTATTAATAACTACAGACCTTGAATAAGTTCAGACAACAATACACGCAGTTAAAATCTAAATTCATTCAATTGTGATGTTTCTTTCAGTTTTGACTTATGAAGAAATTAATCCTTCCAAAAAAGATTTCAGTGACCCATAGTTTGAATGGAATTCTTTCACATTGTTGTCAAACCTGCTCCTACAGTACAGCATGCATAGGATTGCAATCACTAGCCAAGTTCCAGTATCAGGATTTTTAAACCAGGAATCAAATTTGGAATATTTTGTGAGAGTTTTATATATTTACACATGAAAACATGCTGTGAAATTATAATATTATGAGGAATATCTGCTACAGAAGCTATCAAGGCCTCAAAACAACAGTATTCAAATATTGAAAGTTTAACCAACTTCTTCAACATATTTACTCAATGGTTGCCGCATATAGGCTAATGAGTCTGCTTGTTTGACATGTGAGACTTGGTTATCATGATTAGAGAATTTTCAGAAGTCTGGTGACTGATATATTGAATACATGGTTTTGTTGAATCAGCCATGCTGCCTTTACAGCAACACCAGGATTATATAAAGGATTGGAACAGGGAGATCTAATTTCCTCCAGCTAAACTGTCAGTGAAGGTTTGACATCATTTCCTTGTTCAAATCAAAGTACATGGTTCAGTTCAAAACTTGTCAGACATGCTAGCTGCGGTGAGTCGAACACATGATGGATTCTCTCATGCTGGACATAATCATGCCAAGGTGAGACTTGAATTTCATGACTTAACTTTATACTTATATACTTGTACTCCTTGACTTCAGTCAGTCTTTAGTGATGGCTTTCCATTGTGATCCTTTTGGAATGCAGTCCAGAATTGTTTTTGTTGCAGTTGATCTATGCACAATACTTCAACAACAAAAGTCGTAAAAGTGGCCATTGGTTGTCCAGCCTTCTGCTTGATCCTTTGGTTGGTTGTCAAAGGATTGTGTCTGCCAGGTTGTTTCTTTTTTCTGCAATGGTCAATGAACAGGAGTCTTCTTACCTGGTTGTTGATGTTACTTTGGGCAAGTGTCCTTAAAGTTCGTTGTTTGCTGTTATGATGAACTCTATGACCAGACTTGAATATTTTACTTTAAACTTTATTTTGTCTAGGCCTAGGCTATATGATAAATTGTGATGAATGGAGGAACTGTTAAGGTGCATGGGCTTTCTTGCTGTGTTTGAAGCCCGGGTAGGGGAGGGGAAGGATGTTAACTGATATTTGTGCCTGGGTAACCATCTGTGTGCTACAGGTTCCTAAGGTCATTGAAGGTGATCCTATGTGAGACCAAAAATTGGCAAATGAGTGAAATGGTACCCATCTGAGCTGAGACCATAAATCTACCATATGTTTGAATGTATTTTAATATATTTGAAGGTATTTTTTAATTGCCAATTTAAACACCATTGTCACAAATCCAACCATTCTTTCTGAGTTTTGATACCCTATCAGAGACTAAAACTAAGACTAAAAATACAAATTTGATACCCTATGTGAGACTTGCAGAGTACCAAATTGATTTTGATACTCTATAATGCAAGTCTCCAGACTCCAAAATTTTGGAGATTTGGTATATGGATGGGACCCTTTTTCTTGAAAATTGGTATTTGGATGGGTGGCTTATCAAATTTTGCAGGTTTGAGTAATCCCCCTCCCCCAGTATTTACATTCAATTGTAGACATTAAAATTTATTGCAGAAAAGGTAATTAAGATAAATTACATACTTTTAAATCTTGAGGTCAAAATCATGAGCTATGGTCATGATAATTATTAATACAAAGAGTAGTTAACTTATATTAACACATTTGTTTTCAGCTATTAATCACCCAGATGCGCAACTCTTTGAGTCTCTGATCCGTGCATTATTTAGTACCAGGTTTCTGTGTCGAGAGTCACATGTGATGGTTATTATTACTTTATCATCTGGGTTTATGATTACCATCCAGTAGGCCGGCAGCCATATCAAATGAACATGACTGTAGCTATAGTAAGGACACTACCATGCAATATACGGTAATCAAATGTATGCTACATATTAATGATGGTCAGACGTGATGATGTTTTATCATTGCATAATTATTCCTCTGATTAACAACATTTTTTATTTGTCTTATCTGTTGCCAGGGTTATCAGGAGGAGATTGAGGAAGGAGAACAGAATAAGGAGCAGCTTATTACTCTGGGAACGCAGTTGATGCATGCGAGTAACGAGAATAGAGCTAATGATATCGAGTATAAACTAGCTAAGCTTACCGATAGATGGAAACGACTCATGGAGCTCATGGATGCAAGGTGAGTGAAGGGGATCATTTTATGGGTGTATGTATTTGTGTAAAGGATCGTAATTTAGTTGTTACATCTTTCTTATTTCTATATTTCAAATGGAAGGATCCTTCTTTCATAATTATGCATATAAACTAGAAATAGTATTTTACTTGAACTAGTTTTGTGCTGTGTCTGTCTCTGTGTAATGCACAAGCCAGGATAACTCAGCCCATTTGTTTCTTCTCCCACCCAAGGGTCTGCATATATTGTTTACAGAAAGATCGCTGCATATCAGATCCATATCAATGGTTGTGCAGAACAAGTTTTTCAAAGATCTATAACATGTATGATTTTTTAAGAGGTTATGTCCATTATGGTCCAGGACTTTTCTCGTTTTTTTCTTTACAACAATTATAGGTCAAAATAGCCATGAGGGGAGATTAGCACAATAGGTTGTAGATATTTCCAAAAAATCTAGCTATGTGGAAGGTATTTTGAAAATTTGAAAACCGTTGATTTTGTTCTTTTTGCCCACATGTGACCATGAAAAGATGCACAAATGATAATAGGCCTACATCGGGGCATGCATGCATCGGTGACCCGCCTACATCATCCAGTTCAATGTTATTTCCAAAATTTTCACTGATGTATGTGTCTCACTATAATTTTTAGTACGTGATCAATATAAAATGCGATAGGAGGTGACAGAGGTTCCTAGAGCGGTAACAAGAACCAATTACACTTTGATCTTGTCTTTCACTGTTGAATCCTGCAGTGAAATATGTTCTTGTACTAGCCACCTACACATGATAATTTCATTAGACCACATTCAGACTGATGTAAACTAAAAGTTGTTTTTCAAACCTTTTACTTCACTTTCATTTTTTATTCAGAGGAAAATGAAACAATCAAATTTTCGATGTGATTTTTGAAGATTTTTTGTGTGATGTAATTTGACTTAACAAAGTAACACTGCTAGGAGTCTCATTCCATCCAAATATTATCATAATATGTAATAGAACTATATCGACCACCCGGGGGGGCCACTTATATACTTTCATGTAGTGTCATCAGCGAGCAGACCCTCAAATTTTGTACCCTAAACACTGACCTGGGTGATGTGTAATCCTAACCCTTATCACTGACCTTTGTGTAAAAATGATACCCTTATCGCTGACCAATCGTATTTCAAGCACCCTTTTCACTAACCTACCATAAAAAGCCCTTAAAAATTATGTGAATGAGATGCCAGGAAATGGCCTATGGTAATAGAAGCAACGTGATTTTATCGAATAGGGCCCGAGTTCCAGGTGTTTTCTGGATTTTTCAGAGGTTTTTGTGTTAATTCATGGTCTTAAAATTCATACTGTAATCGCTGACTACTTGTTCTTATAATCAATACCCTAAACGCTGATTTGTGCTTCTGAAAGTATACCCTTTTTTCCAAAATAATGTGAAATTGATACCCTTATCGCGGTCCGTGACAATTTGCAAAAAAGTACCCTTTCCCTTTGATTTCTGCTCTCTGATGACCCCACGTTTACACTCAGTGGACCCCCGGGATTGACCATAGTCCCTCCTCCACCCTAAATTTGAACAGTTATTGCAAATGTATGTGAGATTTGTTTTACATGTAGTGTGGGTTTTCCTGAAGCGGAAAATGAGTTTTTTCAGGGGTACTTGGTTATTTAATTTACAGTTTTGAAATGAAATTTATTTTATGATAGCCCTGTACAGGAAAGCTGTTTGAAATTAAATTGACCAAATCTATTTTTGTAATCTTGAGTTTCACTCTGGACATAATTAGATAATAGAGGAAGTTGTTCAAGTAAATCAGAATGCTTGTTGGCTTTTCATAAGCACTGGCTTGACCTTCGCACTGATGGTTGTCAATTTGAGGCCTTTGGTATTCCTGTTATCAAATTATTCATGGAATTGGGGGAGGGGATGATTTGAAATTGACCTACTGTAAACAGGAATATTTCGCGAGCAGAATTTTCCGTGAAACCAGACAGTCACAACCTTTCTTCGCATGTTAAATTAGCATTTTAAAGGTGCAATTCATGATTTTGATGTGACAAAAACCTCGCCTGTTTTCTAGCTAAACAAAAAGAAGAGTATACTATAAATATATTCTGAAAATTTCACTTGATTCCGACCATTCGTTTCCAAGTTACAAGCTTTATAGCATTATGAAAATCCCCATAGGCTACAGTGTTGTAATTACTGTCGGGGCCCCGACAATAATTAGAAAATGACACATTTTCTCACTTTTCTCAAAAATGCAAGCACATATGAAAGAATGGTTTGGGGATCGTAACATATACCAGTTGAGGATTGTTATAAGCTAAAAAACTCAATTTTGATAGCGGTGACCTTGAGTTTGAAAAGTGGATCATGAATTGCCCCTTTAAAGCTTCATTACATAGACCTGCACATATTAAAAATGAATGTAATCGAGGGGTGTTATATTCTCGGTTAGATGTTGATTCGCGAAATTCGCAAAAATTAACCCCTCGCAAAAATAACCCCATATTACAATATATGCTTCAATTTAAACTAACACTGGTTTGTTAACGTGTCATACCATTGCTCCTATTCTATGTGCCTAGGGGCTTGGTTTAGTCCTTTAATGTGTGTATGTTTAGTCATTGATGTTTCTGAACTCAAACATGGTAACCATTTAAAAAATATCTTGTGCTTTTTTGCAAAAAATCTTGATTTTTTCCTTGTCTTAAACCTTTATGTTTACTCAGACCTTGGGCTCGAGTAAGTACTGCACTGATTTATTTAGGCCCAAGTATGTTAAAAACACCAATGATATTGGTACCATCATTTGATAAATGTTCATGTTGTTTTTGAATGGGAGATGTTGTCATTTTCAAGCATCCTCGTTATAACAGTTCTTGCAGATCTATAAAATAAGCATGGTATGCAATTTGCGGGCAGGCTATGGTATAGAACTGATTGGCCTTTGGCTCAATTCCACACATTCTGAGATGGCTGAGTCTGACAGTTCTTCTGTCTTTAGCTGTCTGTCAAATAGTTGTTGCCAGAGCAGCATCATATTCTCACATGATGTAGGACAAAGTTAATGTTCAATGTTCAAGCATCCTTTTGGGAGTTCAATGTGGTAACACTGGTGGATGTAGATGTTTGAAAATAAACTCCTGACATGCCTGAGGTTGTGTTGATGAAACTTTGTAGGAGTTTTGGGTTCATCCTTCTACTGTGTACTTTATAATCATCTCATGGAAAGAATGTTATGATTTCATCGCTGATAATGTCTACTCACGTGTTGATGAAGAGTGTTGTTGATCCAAGGTAGGGCTTATCCTGATGAAAAGTTTGAAACTGTTTACATGAATAAAATTGTCTTCGCTGAACATTATTCAAAATTTAATGCTGTGCTTCCTTTTGCATGTTTTGATTTTGTTAATCTTCTCTTATGGATAAGTACAGTAAAAGCAATTTTCTTGTCTCGTTTATCATGCTAGTTTAGTATTTTACCATCAAATCATAAGGCCACCGAGAAGTATGTAGGCCCTATATGGTAGGCCTACATATTGCATTTGCTATTAAAAATCTAAAAACAAGTAGGCCAGCTAATTGAAAGTTGATCTTAGATAAATATTTCATGGTTATGTTAAAATATGTTTAATTCATACAACCTCGGAAGATTCATTTGCATCAAAAGCTGTATGAAGATGATACAACACCAGGATGTTCTTCTAATTAATGAATCTTCAATCAAAAATATCAATATCAAGTCTTATAAAAACACTCAGTTGTATGCCATTGCATAATTTCAGTTAATCAAATTAAAGGAGCAATTGTTTCATAGTTCCAGTTCATTAAGAAACATAATGGATATAGATTTGAAATCGACACAACTAGTACTTGACATGATTGTGTGGAAATTCCTTGCATAAATTTTACATGAATTGAATCGGGACTTGCCTATATAATGTGCAACTGTATAACAACTGCTGAATATCATTAGCATAATGAGCTGCTAACTTCACCAGATTTGTCTACATTGGTGTAAGCTTTATGCTTCTGTTTATTTGTCCTCAACCAACAAAGGGCAGCTAGTGGTGTTGCAATCAGGTCAACCAATGCCAAGGGCTGATTTGGGTCATTAACACGCAGTTACACCAGCGCTTGTGATGCCTGTCATTCAGTTTGATCGGGACCTATGCTTTACCTCTGATGTATTGTTTGGACAACTTTTGATCTATTGTTTTGGACTGAATGTTTTGTTTTGTTGAAAGTGCCAAGTGAATCAACAATTTGACACTAAGTTCTGGTTGATGGAATATCTGGATATGAAAAACCTATCAGTGACTCCCGGGGGGGCCACTTACCTATAATGGTGTACACATGCGTGAACAAAGGTTTTCAAAATACCCCCTAAACACGTTTTTCGAGTAGCCTTAAAAATGACCCCTAAACAAGGATTTCACGCCGTTATTTCTTTCATTTTTACCCCTTAACAAGTTTTTATAAATAAACACCCCTAAAACAAGTTTATATGCCCTGAATAAAAAATAAAAAATTACCCCCAAACACGTTTGGTCGGATTTTGAAAATATACCCCTTTTTGTTGAAAATCAGTGTTTTCTGACCCCTAAACACGAAACGTACGGACCGTGCCTCTTGACAAAAATACCCCCCTTTTCCCGTGTTTTTTTGTTCACGCATGTGTACAACAGTATGGCTAAGTGGCCCCCCCGGGCAGTGACTTTGGTAAACTATAGCTACCAATGGTAAATGACTAGATCTACATGTGCTACATTTGTCTCAGCTGATACACAAGCAGGTCATTGCATCCTGCCGTATATTATGTGCGGACAATGTTGTGACAGATATAACTTGGTAATAGACCGGAGTCCCATTGTAGGGTCTGCATGGAATATGGGCCATACATTGAAGCTTGTAAGCTTAAATCAAAACACAGTTTAGACTTGTAGGGCCTACATTTTTGGAATGGATGGATTCCTTTATTAGCTGACTTTGGTGGTTGAGCTTTATTTTATCTGTGTGGTGTTATGGCATCATCTGCTCTAGTGTGGGCTGAATGCTACAAGGATGCAAGGTATGAATCAGGTGTAAGAATCTGTAGAATTTGGCGAAAATTTTTCAAAAAATGTGTCCAAATTGGTGGGATTTCTTTCATTTACATAAAACAATTATTACTAAATTTATTTTTGTATGTATCGTTGTTTTGTACTTGACTATATACCTGTATGTTTGGTTACTGTCAATAAAAGATTCTGATTCTGATTCTGATTCTAAAACAATAAAGATATCACATTAATTCTGGGAAATGAAATTGAAAAACAGAACAATATTTAGTGAATAGATAGGCCATGATGTGACAAATAATTTACATGGTAAAAGGTAATATTTAAATAGAAAAAGATGCATTTTATGAATTGCAGTACATCATGGAAAGTATTGCTTTTTAAAGATGTTATAATGGCCTAGGCCTATGTTTTTGATGCTAGTGTGTATGTTCATTATAATGTATTTCAATTTTTCTTTATCTTCTTCTTTTTTTTTTTTGCACAGGGTGAGGAAACTGCAGGAAACGTTAACAGCAGTTCAACAGCTGGAGCAAAATATGGTTCAACTAAAACAATGGCTGACCCATATGGAACACGAGCTGGGCACCCCTGTGGTCTACGAGACATGTCAGTCGGCTGAAATTAAAGAAAAGCTACACAATCAGCAGGTATGTTCACTAGGTAGATCATATTCAATTTGGACTTCAGTAGGCCGAGCAAAATAAATTTTATGTTTCTTTTCTGGGTTTTGAAAAAAGTGGAAGACTTACTTTTTATTTTTTATATTAAACCACTAATCTTATCCAACGCCGTTTTGGCATGTTCATTGTGCAAAGTGATATCAAACAGAATATGAAGATGTCTTATTTTGTTTCTTATTTGAGAGTTGAGTCGTTCATTGATCACAAAACTCTCTCGAAATGCTTCATTACACATTTTGCAAGACTGTTTTACCTTCTGAAAAAAATGAACAAGCTAGGCTATAATGACAATTTACAAAATAAAAGGAAATGTTAAGAATATTCAAAAGAGAAAGCTTGAGTGGATGAGAAATCAAAAGCGTTTTTTTTTTCTTTGCCACATACCACCTCAAATATATTTTCCGACCTTTTGAAACATGAAGGCGCTATATCATGAAAACGCACAAATAGCAACAAACACATGTCAGTTTTGCGATTCTTAAGTAATCGCATAAAAAGCACTAG
>JXSR01S010346.1:30701-41915 GCA_000969725.1 Ophiothrix spiculata
GAATTGATTTATATAATTTTAAAGCTTGAAATTAAATCGACATCAATGTGCATTTTCTTGAATCATTTCATGTAAATTAGACAGTGGAACCAGACCGGGGAACCAAAATCACATGTTCAATGAAAAAATCTCAATTTTGACTTGGAACACTCCTGGCACATTTGATGTGACACATGGCCATACAACCACATCATGATTCTATTGCATTCTCTCTCATGGATATTTGAGAGTGAATAATACTTGCGCAGGATGTTTGTCTGTGTATATACCTGTTGCTATGGAAACAAAAGAGAACTTGATTTATGTCTTGATGGGATAGGTGCAATAGATGGTGTCACATTACCTGTGGTAGATTTACACCCTTGTGAAGAAAATGCTTAATATGAAAAGAACATGAAAATGCTGCTACAAAGGTTTTTCACTAAAATGTACTTGTTTTGTTATTTACATGTGATAAATTTTTGACAATTTGTTTTTTCAATATTCATATTCTGTGCTTTTTTCTAGACAAGAGAAACAATCTTGTCTTTAAAAAAAAAAGCACAATAAATGGGTCAGGACAGGGGGGTTTGTACGATGGGTTTACTTGTCCAATGAGCTTTGTAACATTATAATATTGTGGAGTGTGTGGCTTAGTGGAACAGTGCAGGACTTATAAGGGAAGGTTGTGTGTGAGTTCGAGCACTGCTTATACTCAATTTGTTGTGTTTTATTCATATTCTCATAAATTACAAACTCCATATTTATCAATCATTAAACATTATTATATATCTATATTAGAACTAATGACTAATGTTTATAAATGATGCCATTTTTTTACTTTCAGAATTGAGGAGACGTGGAGGTTATGGCAGAAATTCCAAGAGGATTACCAACGATTTGAGGAATGGCTTGAAACAAGTGAGAAAACCGCCTCATATCCTCATACCCAGAGTGCTCCATTCGCTGTGGTCAGAGAAGAAATCAGGAAATTTGAGGTAAGCAATTATGAACAATACTTGTGAACATAAAATATAAAGTTGCCAGGTTAGATCTAGGTAGGTTGTTATGATGTGTCATTATCATGTGTGTGTTCATTGCCGATGGCTTCTATTATCTTATGAAAGCATTGCATTGCTATATTGATATATAAATATGAGCAGCCTGTCTCATATCACTGACTTATCTTTGAATTGCCAGTGTAAGCAAAGATAAGGGTAATAAACTCTGTGAGTCCATGACTGGATAGAAATTATTAAAGACATGATGTGGTAGAATTTTTGAATTCAGCTACTAGCAACAAAAATAGACCGCATATTCAGACACAAAAAACATTGTTAATTTAAGTTATGTAGATAAAATAAAAAAATTTTGTTTTAAAAATATATTAATACATAAAACAAGTTACAAATTTTCTTTGTAGACTTTTTGGATAAGAAGATGTTACAAGAACAGGCTTCAAACTGAAGACCTAGGCTGATAGATTTGAAGCTGACCCTTCTTCCCAATATTACTCGCTAGCTCATGTTGTAGTTCATGGTGCTTTAATTATGAATGGTCAGTGTTGTTGTTGTTGGTTGTTTTTTTTAGCTATATTTATGTTGTGAGGTTGAAAATATTTACAAATAATTTCCAATGACAGAGTATGCGTTGTGTCTCCCAGCTGATGTTCAAACTTCATTTCTTGTTTTAACAATGCAGATGTTCCAAAGAAAAGTCCATGAAAACCTCACCCAACTAGAAATCATCAACAAACAGTACCGTCGTCTCGCTCGCGAAGGACGCACCGACAACAGTAAGCAACTGCGCACCATGGTGCAAGATGCCAACAGCAGGTGGGACAACCTGGCTCGACGTTGCGCCAACATCTTGAGGAGGCTGCGTCATATGCAGGTTAACAAGGAGGAGTTTGATAGTACCAGGGAAAGCATGCTGGTTTGGCTGACAGAAATGGACTTACAACTCACCAATGTAGAGCACTTCTCAGAATCAGATACTTCCATGAAAATCAAACAAATGACTGTAAGTTTTGAGGCTTGAATTCCTGTTCAGGACTTAATGTGGGGAAATAGTTGGTGTATCAAAACATTTGTTTTGTCATGAGATTTTGAATTTCCTGAGTATGCTTTGAACTGATTTACCGAGAGACACATAACTCATCTTTTGAGCGTGAAATTTCAAAAGCGAACGGTCAAAATGTAACAGTTGAGCAGTTCAAAAAAGTTATGATAAGAAAAACAAAAGTAAAAACAATAACAAAACAGGACATCAAAAACTGATGGCAGTATATATTTATAAATTGATTTTATGATTTCAACAGAGGGCAGTATACCGTTCAGCATTGTATGTATTTAGAAACTCTGTTCACAAGAATTTTACAGCGGGAAAAAGAGAAATAAATGCAATTGCAATAAAAAAATATTGATAATCAACAACAAGTAAATGTTAAAATATGTACACTATTTATGTTATTTAATTTAGAATCAATTTCATATGATGATTTATTATGACATGTAGAATAGAATCTAGCTAAAATATCTATGTATCTTGAGAAGATTCAATACTTCACAAAATTCACCTTTTATTTTTTAAATTTCTCCATTTACCCTGTAGGCCTTCCAACATGAGATAGGATTAAACCAATCCAGACTGGAGATACTAGATGACGAAGCATGCCTGCTGATGCAAAAATGTGACCCCAGTGATGCGGCCAACATCCAAGATGACATGGATGAGCTACATCGCTATGCTCAGGAAGTCTTCGCCAGGGTCGGCAAATTCCAACGAAAATTACAGAGAATATCATCTGCACAGGTGAGTACAATCATCTCAGCAATGTTGCACCATATTGGGCTAATCCATTTAATATCCAAACACCCTGTGTGGAAGATATTGGAAATATATGATACAAAGAGAGAAATGTTTGCTACAGAGGGAGCATGAATTCAAAATGAAATGTCGAGTGGACGTCTATTTAGTAATCCATACCCCCTCAGTGCATAATTGAGATTACATCTTTCTCAGAGGATGAATGGAGATCAAATTGTTGTGCCTATATTGGCTGATTTATTTGAAATTCATAGTCCCCTGGTGACAAATTGTTGTGCCTATATTGGCTGATTTATTTGAAATTCATAATCCCCTGGTGAACGATTTATGAGTGGATTAGCCTATGCTTAGGGTTTAAACTTTTAGTGATAGTTGGTTTCAGAGTAGCTGTTGCCCCGTAAGCATGCAATCAAAACTTTCAGCTGTGTAATGTAATCTTGACCTTAATGTACTGACAAAATTTGCAAGTTACATGTCAACTTGATTACTTTGTCATGTTGCATTGACATGCCATGAACATTTGACACAGATATTAGTGTTACTCCGAATTTTATCTTTATTCAAGCTTTTTAAAATGTTTTCATTTGCCAAAATTGTTTTGCCTTTTCCAAATTTTTCTGAATTTGTGAGTGGTACTGACTGACATCTTTTGAGTTAGATTGAATTCAACCTTTTATGTCACAGACTGTGTTGGATCCTGCCAAAATGTCGTTCAGAAATTTAGCAACAGCTCAAAATTGCTAATATGTGGTTGTCTGGCTCAGTTACACAGTACAGTACAATCGCAATAGCTACTCTGAAATGATGCATTTCGAGTGTTAATTATTTCCGCAATTTAGAAATATTACATCAGTCCCAATATTCTTCATGAGACACCCATAATTCTACTTTTCATCAATAGATTTCCAAGCATTTCTTTAAAATGAAACTTACCATTTACACTGCAACATTCCTACAGCCTGCCAGTAGATAGTACAATATACTGTGCAATAGTTAGCTTTTTTGTTCTAAGCTGCAGTTGATACGGTGAAGTGCCAGTTCAGTAACAGTTGCTGAGTAGTGGTCAAAAAGTGCTTGTACTGCATTGGTACTTTACAGGAACTGCACAGGAACCTACCCATTGTCAAGAAGCTAGGTTATGCACTAAACCATTTTCATACAATCTGCAACGATAGGAATTTTGATGTGTACATTGTTAAATGATAAATTCATGCTATCTAGATTATTGATGTTGAGTAAGGACCGATTGCTAATTAGTGCATGTCTCTTGCTAGCACTCATTCAGTTGCTTAATTAACCACAACTCATTCAAATTTCAACTGGAAAATTTTCTCAAATATACATCACTTTTTAGTTGCATAGCAGGGTTCAAGAACACTAACCCAAAAATATTTATTGCTAGACTTCAACGCATTTTCAACCTTTTCTTTCCTACCTATTGCCATCATAGGCTAGACGGCGTGCATTAGGGGCATCAACAAGTAGTAGATACTTTCCACCCCTGCATGACGATGCATGCTGGCCCAAGAACTAGGGATGTTTGTACCATACACATAATACTTGTTAGGTTTGTAAGGTATGATGTGTGATGAGTCTATTAGATATTAGTCCAGTTTTGAGTTTGGATCCCTTTGCTTTTTTCCCCCAGGTTTTTTTTTTTGCTGTTCATGCAGTGTGTTGCTTTTTCAGATTGATTGCAGTGTTAGTGCTCAACTCCAAGTTGACTCCATTTCATCTCCCAGTTGTTGTACTCCTTTGCCAAATGACACTGTTTTCAAAAATATGATGTCATCGGAGACCTTTAGCTCTTACTTTGACTCAACGATGAGGATTAGATGTTTTTGCTTCTTTTTTTTCATAATAGTTTACCACTGATTTAGTGACGAAAATTTTCATGATAGATGTTTCATAAAGACATTAAATGTATTTTTTGGTTTGCCAATAAAAGAAAGAAATTATGTGTCTTACTTAAGTTGTTTAATGATACACATCTCCAAATCAAGTTAGTCAACAAAATGAGATAGGACTTACAACATTCACCGTTTTATTTCCTTTTCCAGCTCTCATCCAATCACCATTTCATTCCTATTTTTCCCCAACAGCTTGCTAGCATCATTCCTGTTGTTTGCTTATTCCTCACATATAAATCAAGGATTTATGTAATGATCAAACAATGTAAAATGAAAATGAACAACATAGTAAAGACAAATTTCAGGTTTTGATTGCCTTGGATTACTCTGCAAGCAATTGTGTTGTTAAAACAAAAGAATGAAAATGGAATGTTTATTGTTAAATGTAAATTTGATTTGGAGTATAATATTTGACACAACAAAACTTTGATGAGTTTGTTGTGACAAATATTGTACTCCAAATCCAAATTTAGGTAATGGAACTTTCTTAAAAAGAGTCTTGGATAATATGCCAAGCTCTTCAGGTTAAAACCAACTTCAGATTATCTTTCCTGATTTGTGCAACATCATTGTGATTACTCAGTATTTTCAAGTGTGCTATCTGCACCGTGCTGGGAACATTTTGCAACGGGCTCAACCAATTGATAAATTGATTACCGGTTAAAATGTTTGTACTAATTCTTTTATTGATAGGTGAATTTTGCATTGTTTGATCACAGTACATAAGATGATGAAAAATATTTGAATTTAAAACTTCTAACTACTAACAGTTTGCAGTGCCGTAATACTAACAAATTCTTTCCCTCTTGCTTCTCTTCTGATAATTGAATCTATAAAGGGAATTGAGTCTTGCATTCCCTTTGACTACATAACAGTGCCTGCTGGCAAGGTGAGTCAATGTGATGTTTTGACCTATCTCATGCTCAGAGTCACATTACATTGCACTCCATGCTTTGATTAGCATTTGCTTTGACACCTCAAGTTGGGATGAGTTGGTGCAATGAAAGCAGAATGTGGTGATGGGATCTGTAAAATTTGAGATAGGTTTAAAATGCTTGATACTCTGCTTACAGCTTTGATCATAATTTGACTAAAATAAAAATTGATCCTCGGGCAAGGGGGATTTCTCTTTTGGGTCTAGTATTATTTTTGAAGTGTTAGCCATGAGATAAAGATTGTTTTAGTTACTCAGCTGTGTGGCTAACATCATTAAATGAAATCATGTGTCAGTTTTTACTTCAGCCAGGGTTCTACACCTCAGATCTTACATAGCTATAATTATGCTATGTTAACATGATCCTTTTTTGAGCATGCCAGAGTGCCCATGCCATGTCTTATGTTAGGTACCCAAAATCTGAATCCAAGACTAGAGACGAACAACCCAAAAACATATAAGCTTATTTGCAGAGTATCAAAGCAGTCAAAAATGGATTCCTGTCTAACCCACTCTTATTTTGATTACATTTTTAGTTCCACAGTCTAGTATGCTCACCTTATTTTAACCCCCTTCTTCCACCCAGCTAACTGGTCCACACTTTCCACACATTAATTTTCTCTCACGGTAAATGGTATTTTAACATGGATGACTTGTCGAATTTTGTCAAAATGATGTATTTTATTACAGGTACCATATACATCTGTTCACTAAATTATGACTGAGTAGAAATAACAGTACATTTTGTAAACTGTTGAATATGTGAATGAACCAAGCCCTGGTTGTAATGAATTTAGGGATCACATAAATTAAAAGGAGTCTTAGTATAGTCCTTTGTCATCATCTAACCTTAATTGTGTCTTCACATCATTGGCCCATGTAAGTTGAAGAATTGAGGCCTTGAAGTATATGGTTTTCCAAAACAGTGACTACAAATGTATATAAGATGGCAACAAGAGCCAATCAAGATAGACTATTTTCAACAAGTATAAACAGTAGTTTTACTGCCAGTCAAGACATTTTTAATGGCTGGTATCTTGCCAGGGTACAGCTCTCATATTTATCACTCTTCAGCAAAATTTCCCCATACCCTACTTCGTACACACACACACACACACACACACACACATCTGTATGTTTGTTGTTACACTCACTTTGAAGAATAATTACACCAAGGCATGATATGACCTCCTTCAAATATCACCTATTCAGTTATCAATTGTTTCACCCCTTATTTTTATGTTTTATTATTAACATATCAAGTAAAAATGTGACTATACTATGTTGTACTAAGGTATATATTCTGATGTATATTGATGTCATTACCATAAATCGTTTAAATTTAACTTAAAATTAATCAGTATTTTGTGATGCATGTACTTACCAAAATGTTTTGTCATGTAAAGTCTTTTCTTGATGGTAACATGTTAAGAATTGTTATTTGGTATCACTGGATCGTATATAATCCCATTTCAATAGTACTTTGTCAAGTCGTTGTGTATTGAATACAATATGGTTACCTAAAGAGTATTGAAGTTTCTACCATATTTCAAATAAGCAGACATACTTAAAGTATTTAATTTTGACTTACTATCTTGCAGGCTGAAGCCAGTGAACTTTCTGATAGAGATGATGACACAGAGGATGAATACCTTGAATCTGTCAGCTCTGGGGAAGCAAGTCCAGATAGAGCCATGTCACCATCAAGCCCTTACTTAAGACCAATCAGCAGATCACCTTTGGAATCATCTCCCATAGCTGATGGCAGACAATCCCCAGTATCAGTATCATCTCATATCAGTAGAGACAGTAAATCACCTAGGAGAATTCCTAGATCTAGAGACAGTTCTGCCACACGATCTCTATCCCCATCAAGGGGAGAGACCGTTTCAGGTAGAATGACCCCAGCGAGTGTTTCGTCACTCGACTGGGATATGTACTCCTCTCAGCTTGAATCTTCAGGTGATAGCTGGAGGTATAGGAGACCAGAAGTGAGTGCACATCAGGTGCGGGAAGCCATTGAAGAATGCACAAGCAGGTTGGAAGCAACAGAGAATGCACTACGATGTAGGACACCAACAGGACCCGAGATTGAAGAGGAGAAAATAGAATATGTAAGTTTTATAATAAATAACTTTGTTTGTAAATGTATTTTTATCTACAGATCATTTTTTTTCATTTTATTATTCCAAATCATCACATGTCCTTTTTTCTAAGGGACCCATTCCCAAAATTTAACTTCATTAAATGTAAAACCAAGTTGAAGTACAAATCAAAAATGTCATTTGAATAGAGCAAATTGTACATTATGTCATTATTCATTATGTCATTATTAATGGCATAATTGAGGACAGTGAATGGAGAGACTGTAGCCAGAGTGATTGATCAGGTGCTCAGTATGATGCATCTTTAATATCACGGACAGTACAGGACATAGATTTGTAAGAAATTGAAAAGAGCAAGTTTAATTTGAACTTGCTCTTTTGATGAGATTGTCTGTGAACTCCAGTGATGACATATGACTATGCTATTGCCTTTGTAGCTGTTTTAATGCAGATTAGTTACTTGATCACTATTTTGAAACTTATTAGTAAGCAAGCTATGTCTTCTTATTTTAAATTGATGTTTGGATATCAAATCCAAATTTCCCTTGCACAATATTTTTGTTAAATTCATTCTAAAGTAGATTGTTGTTATAATTTGTTGTTGTTTTTGTTGTTGATTTACAGGAAAACCTTGTGAGTGATTGCAAGTGTAGTGTAGATACCCTCAGGAGATTAATACCAAAAATGCCAGAAGATACCGAGTTATTACATCAAGTCTCAGGTATGACATCACATTATAAATTGTATGTAGTGCTTTGCAAAATCAAGACATTGTTGCTATGATTCAAAAAAAAAAGAAGAGAAAAATGTGGTAACATGTTCCATTGCAATCTGGAGTCTTTTGTGATATAGCTGTGAGAAGACAACAATGAGTTTGTGAGATCAGTGTGCGTAACCTTTGTACTTAGTCCTGCATGTATTGTCACACTGTGCAGTAACAAAATGACCCAATTTAACACTGTTTGTTTTCACTACAGTTTTAAGATTCCTTGCGCTTAGAGACTCCGGTGTTAGGCGCTTCATAAGCACCGTTATATTATTATCATTATTATTATTATTCACCTTGGTGAAGGTATATGATGTATATCCTTTCTCCATATGGACTTTTGTGTTTAATTGTCTCTTAATATATGACTGAGTGATAAAATACTACTCACACACACTTTGTTTAAATTTGAAATCCAAACATGAAATAAATCAAGAGCTATATCTGATTGTGCCTTATTTCTATATTCTGGACCATGTAAAAGACACGAATATGGCAGTTGAGAGAATTGTGCATAATGTGAAAACTGCTTGTTGCGAAATTGTCAATTTGCCTTTTTCAGCATATTTCACAATTGGAGGACCATATTAATTATTTGTGCATTTGTCATTACAGGTGTTGTGAGTAGGTGGGAAGTGATCCAAGGAGAGATCCTAGAGAAAGACTCCCATCTAAGCCAGAATTACCAGGATTGGCAGCAGTTTAAGAATGACTTACAAAACTTGAACACTTGGCTAGATGAGGCAGAGGCTATATTATATGCTCAGGTTGGCAGTAATAGTATAGAAGGATGGGCAGATACCATCAAGAAATACAAGGTAAGTCAGTGTATTCTAGGTATGTGTGCTAGAAGTATCTGATTAATTTGAACCCCTTCCTAGATGATGCAAAGACAATATGATTTGCTTAATTTGGTATGAATGAAGATCCCTCCAAGTACTGTGGAGGAGACACAAAAAGCTCCTCAAATTTGTTTATTCTCGATCTCAAGATTTATTTTTATTTCAAATCAGGCCACTCTTAACTCGTAAGGGTGAGCGTAAACAATGAAAATCAACAAATCATACACTGCAAATACATGCGTAAATGAGTGCATTCATACATAGAAGTGCTTAACAACAAGCATTGGCAAGAAAACCACCTATATGAACAAGTGAAAAACAACTCTTAGAAAAATTATAATTTTGAGATACTCTCCAGCCATGCTGTAGGTGCATGAGTATCTGATGATGATAATAACCAGGTCATTAGGGACAGTATCAAACTACTTGACTGATAGCTGTAAAAAAGTACTGGGTTATACTTTGTTCAATACCAAATAGGCGGGCCTCTTCACATCGTGAATTGATACAGATAATCGCGTGCTTAGCTGGACACAGCACAACTGCAAGAGAGGCAGCGCGCGTTGCATGTGTGACTCGTGCATCATTATCTACGGCACAAGTGTAACTGGGATTATGTTTACTTGCGGATGAAGAAAAGCATAATTCCCATCTATTTAGTGTTGATCAAAGTATAGTCAGTATGAATTATATGCAATAAGTATGCACACATTCGGCAGCAAATAAAATGAAATGTGAGCATCAAAGCCACCTACACAGTGAGTAACTTTCCATTGTCATAACAACCACCTTAATCATATTTTTTGTATATTTTACTTTTCCTCTATATAGGAATTCATTCTAGGCCTGAATGCCCGCAGGATAATCGCTGAATCCATCAAACTATGCAGTCCACAATTCACACACCCAGAGAGCCCTCAAGGCCCGGAGCTGAAAGAGAAACTCAAGGTGATGAAGCACCGTTGGGATGCAGTGTTAGCTAGAGCAGGAGAATGGCAGAGAGAACTCCAGGTGGCCATTATCCAATGTGAAGAGTTCCATCAAACTACGGATGAGATGCTAGATAGGCTCAATTCTGTAGAGAAGATGTTGGATAAGAACGAGCCGGTGGATTTGAGTGCAGAGCCGGAGAGGTTAATAGAACAGTACAGGGTGTTTACGGTAAGTTGCAAGAAATTTTTATTAGTGCAGAACTGATTGACAGATTCTCAATAATTTCAGAATGTGTTAAATATTTATAATGTAGCCAGGGTCTCAACCTTTGTGATAGGCCCTTATTCCAAGACGGTTTCAAAATTTAAAATGTTTATGATGTTGATTTTAACAACTTAGAATGATTTGAATTCAGGTTTGCTCTTCGTTATCAAGTATAATACTGCCTTAGCAATGAGTACTGTTTTCCAAGCAGACCCTTAACATATATTAGTAACATAGAACTTACTCATATGTGACTTGCTCCAACAAATCCTGGACAAAGTTGCCAGAGCACTTATGGAGTTACAGACCAATGAATATGCCATAAATCAATAGAAAACGTAAGACAATTCATGATCCACTTTTCACCTTCAAGGTCAACTCTATCAAATTTTTCAGTTTATAATCATTCTCATCTGGTATATGTTACGATCTTAAAACCAATTTTTCATATGTGCTTGCATTTTTGAGAAAAGTGAGAAATTGTGTCATTTTCTAATTATTGTCGGGGCCCCGACAGTAATTACAACACAGTAGACTATGGGGATTTTCAAAATGCTGAAAAGCTTGTAACTTGGAAATGAAAGCGGTCGGAATCAAGAGAAATTTTCAGTATATATTTATGTTGTACTCTTCTTTTTGTTTAGCTAGAAAA